>JAZHYW010061147.1:0-19714 GCA_037355805.1 Ixodes ricinus
GGTCATATCAGCTCATAGCGTCCGCTGCGTCTGGACCAAAGGTAAGCGAAGTACAAAAAAACACGAAAAAAAAATTAAATGTAATTTTTCAGGTTTTTGGATAATGTAACGAGTAATGTAACTACGTTACCCGTTACTGTTTCGAAAAAGTAACGAGTACGTTAGTACGTTACTGCAAAAAGTTGCGCGTTATCGCTAACGACGCTACGTAACATGTTACCGTCAACACTGGCTGTTTCTGAATGAAAGTACCCCAATTATCACATGTACTGCCTCGTGTAGGCGGCTGGTCATGTCGAAAGGCGCACAAAGAGATCGACACAAAATCGAAAATTTAGAATAAAAAAAAGTCGAAATCTTTAAAATTTTAAAAACTTGATTGCCAAATAATTTCGAAATCTTCAAATTTCTCGAACTGAACTGCAAAGAAATTCTAAATCTTCAAACTAGAACTTCCAGAAACCTCGATATATTCTAACTATTTGATTTCCAACCTCAGAGAGATTCGGCGTTTTCGAAACCTTCTGAACTTGAACCTCAGCAGGTTCGCGACATCCTTAGTCTTGACGGGTTTATTATATATGGTATCTTGAACAGAACGGATATTACCCAAATATAACGTACGGATTTCGGAGAGATTGAAGCTCTGTTGACAGCGTAATTGATCTCGTAACCTCAGTGGAACAATCTAAGTGGGAGTGGCGCATATGTGCCACTGTATTCTTAGATATCAAGAGCGCATTCGATTATATCACTCATAGGGCCATTTTAGAATCTTTAGAAGAACTTGGAGTTGGTGGTCATATATACCGCTGGATATCCAGCTATCTCGACAGCTATCTCGATTTATTTACATCTTCACAGAATCACAAAATACATGACTCGTTCGCGTAACCAAGGAGTACCACAAGGAGGAGTGCTGAGGCCACCACTTTTCCAACTGCCGCTCATAAGCCTTATTTATTTATTTATTTATTCTTTATTTTCAGTGACCCACCAACAGCTTAACGCCTCCCTAGTGGTGCACTTATCAATGACTCAATAAGTAGAAAAATGTTAAACAGGATAAAAGCAAAACGTTAGGAAAAAACAATAGCCTCAACACACTTTCGAAATTTACGCTTTTCATCAAAAATATCAAGACTAGCATTCCCACAAATCTGTTCTAAATGGTTATAAGTCAGTTGCAGGCGTGTCATGGGTGCAGCATGGTAAAAGTCGGTAGGGTAAAACAAAGTAGGAAGTCTACAAGACGTACGAGGAACGTGCAAGTAGATGTGACTGAGTAGCTCTGGGGAATCAATTATACCATTTACAATCTTATACAAATAGGTCAGTTCACGAATTGTTCTCCTGTTGTGTAACGAGTCTAACTTCACGAGTTCACAAATCCTCTCATAACTATAGAAATAATTCGGTTGAAAATAACGATCAAACAAAACACGAACGAATCTACGTTGAACACTCTCAATTACACCTGAATTTGTCACTCCAATACAGTTCCAGACAACTGAGGCATATTCAACACGACTACGCACCAGTGAAGAAAACAAACGTAAAATACAAAGTGGTCTAGAAAACCCGCGTGTCACTCGTGTAATGGCTCCCAGGACTCTAAAGGAAGCATTCGTAATTGTAGCCACGTGTTGATTGAAATTAATTGCAGGATCCATAAAAACGCCTAGATCACGGATGACCTCAACGCGAGTAATATTGGTGGAATCTAATACATAGGGAAAACTCAGAATTTTACGCTTCCTAGAAAAGGACATAACTTTCGTCTTTGACTCATTTAAGAGTAGGTCATTTGAAAAA
This sequence comes from Ixodes ricinus, assembly GCA_037355805.1. Taxonomy (NCBI): domain Eukaryota; kingdom Metazoa; phylum Arthropoda; class Arachnida; order Ixodida; family Ixodidae; genus Ixodes; species Ixodes ricinus. The sequence continues at coordinate 1,816 of JAZHYW010061147.1, forward strand.
CACCACGCCGAAATAGAATCTATATCACGCTGAAGACATTCACAATCGTCAACCGTTTTAACCGCTGTAAACAACTTAATATCATCAGCAAATAACAAAAACCGCGTGTGTTTAATACAAGAAGCTAGATCATTTACAAAAATTAAAAACAGCAAAGGACCGAGGTTACTACCTTGAGGAACCCCAGAAGTAGATAAAAAAGGAGCAGATAATCGGCCAGATACTCGCACAAAGTTCAGCCGATGAGATAGGTAACTATCGAGGAGACGACAGTACTTAAGGGACAGGCCGTAACTACAGAGTTTACTCAACAGTAGTCGATGATTAACTTTGTCAAAAGCTTTGCTCATATCAAAGTAGACTACATCCGCTTGTCCTCCGCTATGGACAGATGGTACAATCTGATGTAGGAAGGAACACAGGTTTGTTTCTGTGGAGCGGCCTTTCATGAAACCATGTTGCTCAGGAATAATCTTCCGACAAAAATATGCATAAAGGCGGGTGTGCAAAACAATTTCATAAACTTTAGACAAACTGCAAAGGAGGGAGACAGGCCTATAGTTGTTAACCATGGATCGATCACCCGATTTATGTAATGGAACAACAACAGAGCGCTTCCAAGCGGTAGGAAATGTTTCAGATGCAAGTGATAAGTTAAATATATGAACCAAAACTGGACAAAGGAGAGGAGCACAACCTTTTACTATGAAGCTGGGAATTCCATCTACTCCCGTTGATAACTTTGGTTTCAATTTTTTAATTGCCTCCAAGACTTCAGATTCATTGATTGGAGCAACAGTCAAAAAATCTAGGCAGTTTATATTCGAGCTAGGCATTAGGCCATTATTTGTACTCAAAGAAGCACTAAAATGGCGCGCAAAAATATTAGCTACATCAACAGGGTCAGAGACGCAATCCTCATTATCTCGCAATGTGATCGTGGTAACATTCTCTTTGATGCTCTCTTTGACAAACTTCCACATACACTGTGGCTGTGTGCTCAATGAGTTCTCGGCGATGTCAGCATGTTGTTGTTTATCTCGCTTAAACAATTGTTTCGCCTCTGCACGACATTGACTAAATTTCGTATACCAAACGGCATTGCCAGTTTTTTTGTACAGGCGATGATAGTGTAGCTTGCGCCTTAAGCAGTGTCTTAGTTCCTTCGAGAACCATATGGGATAGTCACTTTTATGAGACACCCTCTTTGGTATGAAGAGTTGCATACTTTCCTGGACAATAGTCGAAAGTGTGGAAGTTGATGATTCAACACACTGATCAGCGAGAACACTGCTCCAGTCATAGTCCCGAAGATACTGATACAGGGAATAGTAATCACCGTTGGAGTAGGAAAACCATGATTGTTAAGATGCCTTGTTAAGAAACTTCCCAACACAATTCATGATTCGCTTTATGCGGATGATATTTGTATTTGGGCGTCCGGAATCACGCGATTGCATATAAAAGCGAGACTTCAGAAAACATTGGATATCCTGCATCATTACTTAACACACCGGGGACTACATATATCGACATCAAAGTCTGCTGCAATCGCGTTCACACGCCGAAGCATGGACAAATACCCACTATCTGCAAAGAAAAAATGTCTTCTCGTAAAGAAACATCTCTTCTCGGGCGTGGTCGTTGATCGCGGTCTGACATGGACGTCCATATTCAACATTTTAAGAAGAAGCTCTCAGCGTTTGTCGTACTAGCTCCGTTCATCAGTAGCACAAAATGGGGAGCGACAGTTCCTACTCTGCTGCGTCTTTACCAGGCGATTTTTCTGGGGCATCTTGCGCTACGGCCTCTCCGCTTTCAATGGCACGTGCAAAACAATGATGAGGATGCTACAGAGCCTAGAGGCTCGAGCTCTGCGCTGCTGTCTTGGTCTCCCTCGGTCAGCTTCCACACCAGGCACTATAGCCGAATCTCGACAATTCCCAGCATGTGTTCATTGAATTCAAGAAACCTTAAGAATACATATACGGCACCTAAGCAGACATAAAAACATCAGCTAGCCGACATTATGTCGTCAAGACCATTGTCCAACTATTAGCACTGTACCAACAAAAATTTCTATCAAAGTTTCTACCACCAGAAATTACATGTAGCTACTCCACCTTGGACCATACCTACCGCTGCTAATATTCCTCGACATTTCTGGGATACATACAAAACGCAACACTCCTCAGGCGGTGCTGTACCAACATACAATGACCGCTGTACCAACATACAATGTTACCTAGCGCATACCAAGAACTTGGTTTCAACATAATGCTACTTTAAAACCGCTGCCAACTGAAAGGACATGACCTGCGCCTCCAATGAACTTCAAGCCATAGTGGGATTTCTGGCAACGAGGCATCAGACGCAGCGGTTAAATCAGCCCATAAAAATGTGCACACCCTGAAAATTCCTTACTTCAAGTCAGAAGCCAACTCAACAGTGCGTAGTGTAGCCAAACTCCTGACATCATATTTATGGGCTGATCCCGAATACCATCACGCCCAATTATACGCCCTCAATCCATATATGACATTTAAATATCCGTCTGGACTTCCACGCAGGTCCCAGACAGTACTACACAGATTCCAACTGGGGGTGGCGTTTACCCAACAATTCCTACATCGAATAAAACGAAGAGACAGCCCTAACTGCCCAGTCTGATGTCCAGGAAACTGCAAATCCCTTATCTGTGAATGTACCGTCTACGCCGTGGAAAGAAAAGATCTTCACAGAACGATTCAGAGGCTAGACGTCCGACCTCTTTCCTGTGACAAAGTGCTTGGCTCGTGGCAGTCCACGGAACATCCAATGAAAGCCACAAAAGTCCTGATACAATTTTTCGAGGACACCCGGTTGATGCAATCCCTGTCGGCAGAGACTGACATTTTTAACTATTTAACCCATCATCCTTTCAGCTCTCTCTTCTCATATTCATTAAGCACCTCATCCCACCTTTTTATCCCTTAATCCTTTCCCCTGTGCAGAGTAGCCAGCTAGGACACAAGTCCAGGTTTACCTCTCTGCCTCTCACTTATCTCTTTAATAAAAAAATAATTGCATTTGTAGTCGCCGAGAGACTAAAGGGACACTGACAGGGTATTTATGCTCACCAATCTTTTTATTTGTACATGGCACATGAGAGCCCAACTTCCCAGAAAACAATTTGCGGCTCGAAATGCGTTTTCTTTCCGCCCGAAAACTGCCGATTGAGAACTGCCCGGTTTGAGTCGCGCTCACTCTCGTCTCCGTGGTCACGTGCCGCTCTTTATGGTTTAGACACAACCAACAAATATAATCGAAACTCTGGGTCATCCAAGGCACACGCGCAATATAAAAAAAAAATAATATGATACCCATTTGCTGTGGCTTCTAGAAAGCCGCAAATACGTTGATTGGGGGAAAAAAAGTACCATAGTCACGTGACTTCCGCCAACTCTCTCCTCCACTGTACATCTTCTTCCTCCCCAGTCCAGTTTCGGTTTTGAGCAGTGGAGTGTTTTCAATTTATTAAAAATATACTTGACGCTGTAGCAAAATATTGATTGGGTTGTTTTCTGACACCATAACAAATCGCCTGGAAAAAAAATCAGCAGAACCCATCCTTTCGGAATGATTATCTACGTTAATGCGAATAGCATCAAACGGTGCGGAGTTATGCGCGTTCGTCAGGTGGCCGGCACACTCTAGATACGCCAACCCACTCTTGAGGCGATTCTAAATTTGTTGACACTTTCACAGCCCTGCGCACGATCTCCGCAGCCCAGCACGTGCGTTTGTGTCACTGTAGGAAGGCGAGCAAAGCACGCGCCATACGCACAAACACTCAAAATGGTACCGACCAGACTTTCTGGCGTCTCAGCCTAGTCTCAACCAACGGTACCTCTAAACGGTTGTTTATATCTTTACCATAGGACGCGCCTTACAGCGCTGTCACAGCTACCGGTGCGCGCGCGTCCATGCACGAGGGCTCATTCCGCTCTCGTGAGGGTGAGCACGGCCGCTACATCACCCTCTCCCGAGCGCGGGAGAGGGTGAGCTAGGGGCAGTGCTAAGCCTCACGAGAGCGGAATGAGCCCTCGTGCATGGAACGCGCGCATGGTAAAGATATAAACAGGTGTTTAGAGTGCCTTGAATAACTGCCTTCATAGCTCTGTGGTTAGCGCGTCTGCCTGCTCACGGCCTCTCGATCCCCCCTGTTGGTGCGGCCTGCCGATTTTTTTCGAAAACAAAAGAGCGCGCGTGAGAGGAGAACTTCTCCCATCTGCCGTGGAGGCGCTGCACATCGGCGAGTGGTCTCGTGAGCTGAAAGCTATACCAGCTATTAGCGGCGAGATGTTTTGGTGGCGCCCTCCTATGGTTCCCCCTTGTGACGTCATTACCTTGCGAACAACAAGTTCGATGGTGTTTGTAAATAGCATGGTGGAAGCTTGGAAATCATTGCGCTCTCAAAGAAACACTGCCAACACCGTCAAAATTAAAGTTCTTTCATTCCTCTTATTCCGTCGATGATAAATCCCCTTTCCGACGTCATAGTCAGCGTTCGGCCAATCGTGGAAGGCCGACCACAGCGACGCTTTCGGTCGCGCACGGGGCTAATACTCCGTTTCACCTTATGTTGTACCGCAGACAAGGCTAGAAGCGCGAGCTCTTAGCGTTGGAATATACTCTTAACGCACGAGAGCTTGTGCCGCCGAGATGTGCCCTAGAGCAAGGAGCTCGCGCTTGTAGCCTTTCCTGCGGTTCATCATACAGGTGAAACAGAGTATAGAGAAGGCGCCCAACACGCCCTTGCTCCGCGACCCAGAGAAAATATCTGCCCGTCATTGGCTTCGCCGATACCGAGGCGCTGCCGCGGTTGCAAAAGGCCGCAAAAATCGCTTGTCCCCCACCTTTGCACCGCTTTGCACGGAGAAAATATCGCAGTTTTACCCTGTGCTCGCCTGTGTGCTTTGTGTTTTCGATCGCTTTTTTGCTCGTTTCTATGCTTTTGTGGCGATAACCACTGATGGATGAGAAAGAAGAGACGTAGACAGCCGCCTTTTGTCTGTCTCTGCACAGTTTTAAAGTGTGCAGATGGGTTACGGAGCACGCGATGCCTAAAAACCGTTGCGTGCCGCGTTGTAAGTCAAATGCTGCGAGAAATCCGGAACTCTGCTATCACGAGCTTCTGTCTAGAGAGAAATTTCAGGATGCCTGGTTGAAGAACATTTCGCGACAAGGCAGCGAGAAGGGCAGCCAGTGGCAACCAGGCTCCAGGAGAGTCGTGTGCTCCCTTCATTTTAAAGGCCGACGTACACTTCGCGCTTCCCACTTTTGCCCGCCACCTCCTTTCCCATATCCTCTTCGCGCTTTACCTTGCCCCAACCTGGCTCCCCCTCGCAGCTTAGGAGAGGGGAGCGCCAAGAGGATTATCTTTCCTGCAGAAAGCCGAGGTTGTACGTATAGGCATTTAAGGAGGAGGACTACAAGGTAGGGATGAAGCGGAAGCGGACCGACAGTGGTGCCGACTCAATTCCCATTGTATTCGTTGTACATGCAACCAGCAGGTTCAAAGAAGCGCAGAACGCTTGTTCGTGTGCCACCTAACGCGTCCACGTCGCATGCGAACGGTAGAAGCCAACAACGCAAAATGCAGTCCCCTGCAGAAAAAAGACCAGCTGTTGATGAGTGCGTGGCTATTGAACCTTTCCTGCAGAAAGGGTTTGAAGTGGAAGAATGTCAGACGTCATTCAATTTGACAGCTAGGCTTCATAGAAGATGCCAAGAAAAACGCGCACCGCCTTCAAATGCAAGCCAAACGACTGAACGAGCGAATGAAAAAACTGCGACGAACCTGCGACGAATTTCAAGACAGATTGAAGCAAGGAAGGATAATGTGTAAAACCCGCTCAACTTTGCAGGTGACGTGTCCTGAATGCAAGCCTAAACTTAAGGGAAATGAATCTCGTGACGGAGAAAATCAGTTCGTGTTTAGCCTTGACCAAAGAGGACTCAGCTATCCACGACCTGAAGCTGTCTGGCCGTGCAAGCTCGTCTGCACCTTTGTCGAGAGGGCTCTACAGTCGGCAGAGATCCGTCGTTCTGGACGGATTGGCAAGGTTCCCTCGAGCGCTGAGCTTCCACACCTTATGGACTTCCCGCTGATGTGGTGTACTAACTGCAGAGACCGGTACCACAGCTAAGAACTCTGCGAGCTCTTTCTCGGGAAGCTCCTCAGACCTCTTCTGGCTAACTCGGCTGGGGACCTAAACAGCTCTCTAGAGAATATATTGAGACTTTCGCGGAAGCCTCTTTCCCGAAAGGTATTCCGCTTGCGAACTATATGACTCCCTTGATCTGTTCGTGAACAATGAAGTTTATATTCCAGAAGTTATGCACGAGGAATCCGTTTCTTATTGTCCCTCACAGATAAATAAAAGGCATAGCTCGAGCGTGCTCGAGCATCGGTTAAAATCGGAAATTATACGGCCTAGCTATATCCAACTATAACTCATTACAGTGGTAATAGAAACGGGGACGGGAACAAGAAAACGACAATTCGCTCATACTGCCAGCTGAATGCGGCTCTAACGCGCAGCCTGCAGCTGAGTGAGCTCCTCGCGGAAAGAATTATGTGCTTTTATTCGACACAGATTTGTCACATCATTCATGAAATATGGCACTCGTTTCAAATGAGACTTGTCGCTTCACGAAAAACAATCTAAATAGCCACACCGGGCCGCGCCGGGCGGACTGCGCCTCTTTCGCCGATAACGAGCGCCACGGCTGGCGCTGCGGGGTAAAGTAGAACTATCGCTCTCACCGGCGGCGCGAGGCATACGGCAGGCCGCTCCCAAGGGGAGTCCTTATCAAGCGGCCGTGGCCTGCTGATCAAAGGGTCAACGGTTCGAATCACCGCCGGCGCCGGTCTTTTTTATTTATTTATCGACCCGCGGCGTAAGAGGTTAGATAGCCAGATAGATATATAGATAGATAGATAGATAGATACATAGACGAAAAGTGCGTGAAGTATCCACAAAAGATGCTATTCGCATTAAAAAATGTTGGGTGTCAGTGTTCCTTTAAGAAACGCAGGGTGTTGCGAGTCACGGGTATGTTATTAATGCGTGAGCATTAGTGCCCACATGACAGGGGAAAAGCTGACAGCACCCGTCTGTGGACAATACAGTGGAAAGGGAAGCGCACAGCGCAGAGAGGAGGAGAGTAGTGAAGGACAAAGGCAAGAAGAAGGTGACGTCACGGGGCGGAAGCCAATCAGCGCGTGGATGCTCGGGCGAGTCTGAACTTGCAGGTGTGCGGAACGAGTATCCCTTAGTTTGTGCTACAAATTGAGTATGAACCAAGTACTAGCGCTGGTCCAAGTAGGCGGCAAGAAAAATTAAAGGAAGATCCATTGGTGGATCCATAGGGAATGCGTTAGCATAACCCTTGGGAAACGCCACACACGTCCCCCTTTGGGAAACGCTAACACTGACCCCGTAACAAAGCCAAAAAGAAGCAGAAAAAATTAGAGAAAGCGAAAAAGAAAGCTAAAAGAGGAAGCCAAAACAGAAACGTGAAGGGGTCAGCGTTAGCGTTTCCCAAGGAGACGACTGTGAAGTCTCCCGAGGGCCATGCATTCCCTAAGGATCCACCAACGAGATTTCCCTTTAATTTGCATCGATCCGGAAGCTATTAATTTTGCGTCACCAGCAATGGTAAATAACAAGCATACAAAGCCCTTCAATTTCGACAGCTTACGTGATGACAGACCCAGGATTGATTTTATGGTGAACACGATGGCGCTTCTAGAGACAGTCCATAAGATACGACCAGTTGTTTTATAGACACCATAAAGTATTGTCTTGATACTATAAAGCAGTGCTGTGTAGAAGAAAAATAAAAAGAGCAATTGGAAAGCAACGAATTCATATTTGGTTTTCACCCGAATATTCAATTGGTGACAAGCAGTTCCTTCCTGAGTATTTGGCTCCGTCTGTTTTAAGGCACTGTTGCAAAGAAAAGTTATAACACGATTCTTGGTTAGTCCCGCTGGTGATTATTGGGCCGAGATGCTGTCACGGATTACGTCTTCCAAGAGGCGAATCACTTGTTCCGGCACAGGCCCAGGAAAGCGTCACTCCAGACCCGCCGTGGCCGTAGTTGTGGATGACAGGAAACTGCGAAATGTGAACGCAATGCTCGAAATATAATTTTAACAACCCTGGCAACCGAAATACTATTATCCGGATTCACTTAAAAGCTTTTATTTTTAAGAAAAAGACGCAGTTAAGGAATGTTTTTTTTTCCTCCTTGGTGTCCAGAAAGTACAGGACCGAAGTTACACCAGTAAAGGAGGTAGGTATAATTTCATCTTGTAATTCGTTAGCCTGTAATTAGCGACAGATTCGTATTTATAAATTCGCTTTTAGATAATCCGAATGTCTCTCATAAAATGAGGTAGGACTTGCTTGTTTTTGAAGAACCGGTTTGAAGAATCTTTCGACGTGCCGTGTTCCCAAAGTAAACACGACACCGACATCTGAAGCACCGAAAACGAGAACGCCTCCCGCGTGTTGCTCGCCGTGTTCTTTTGTAAAATTTATCTTTGCTTGCCCATAGATGCGAATTGCCTGTTTCATCGTCTAGCGTAGCAAAGAGCAAAAACCACTATGCTGCTTTATTTACGGTTTAGTAATCATTTGCGGTTCGATTTATACTTTCTATGGCTGTTAAAGCGGAAATTAGAACAGTATTCCTAAAAATCGCGAGACCAACCACTGACAAGGGCGCGTCTCCCGTTTCGACCAATCGGTGACGCGCTCTTGTGACGTCGCGCTTCTTGCTCCCGCAACGGTCACGTGAGCTCCGCTTCTCCTGGCTTCTCCCGCAACTCTCGGGGCGTCGCCCCAGTCGATCCCGGTGCAATTATTACCGCGACTGTTTAATTGATTTGCGCGGCACACAAGCATCGCGTTCGGCTGAAATTCGGACAACGTTGCCTGGGCGTGCCTAAACCCAGTTGAGCTGCAAAACAAAAAAATACTATTCCGAAATTGCCTTTATTGCTTCACTAAGTGCCACTTTGCCAAACTCTTTTTCTTTCAGTAAGGTTTAATTATTTTTTAGACTTTTCATGTCTTGTGAAGGAAGAGAAAGAGAGAGAATAACATATTCCCCTCTTGTGCCATATTTTGAAGGGCAAGCAAATTGATAATGAGCATCATTTTGGATGGTTCTCTTGGACTCAGTGGTAATTTCTTCAATTATGTGCTGATCCTCTGCAGCTATTTGGGGGGAGAGGGGTATAGGGGAGTTGTAGACAGGATACAAATTAGCGTTACCCATCTTTCTAACTGAAAGTCGGTTCTTATGGCGTCGGTAAAGGGCTGTCGAAACACGACACTTCAAGAACGCGTGAAGCGACACTTCGCCATATAAAATGCGGCAGTCCGCTTCCGTTCCATGTTCTTTTGTCTTTTTTTCCTGTCACTGCCGCGAAAAGTTTTTTTTTTGTTGCCAAGGTCGCTTGTGTTTATTACGGAGGCCTAGGGCATCCTCATCATGTGGGTCCGGACACCACACGTTCTGTTGGCTGCCAGTCAATCGCTCGAGGCCTCCACTGCTCTTCAAGTTCCGAAGACGGGAAAGGGAGGAATATACGAGGGCGCGGCAGAACAGATGGAAAGGCAATAGGCACACCATCGGCAGGTGGCGTGTGACACGAGTCTGAGGAGCACCGACGTCATAAAAGCAGAGCAAGCGAGTAGGAAAGCCACGATGTTTACCCGGTGGAAGTCCAAACAGAAGATGGACTGCCGGACTTCAGCTCCCACTTCATATGGCGGAGACGTGTCACCCCACTGCGTTCTGAAGTATCCTGTTTGGACACCCCTTAACACAACCTCTAAGACTGTTCCCTGGGTTAGTTCCTGCCTTTTCGGATGTTCCGTCCAATGTTCTCGAGGGTACTGCATGACAGGTCTAAAACGTGCTGAGACGATGGCTTGGGCGAGCTGGCGAGTCATAGTTTAAGTTGCAACAGCGCAATGGGACTAGGACACGGTAGTGAGACACACCAAAGACGAACAAAAGGATGCTTTTGTCTGGAACACTTACCGTTTTATTGCCGTCAAGTAGAATACGATTCTCACGTTCAATCCGCAGCAGGTCCCTTCCCGGTCGAAGCCCAACGAAGTCTCCAATGATCTTTGCATGCTTCAGAAAGGGAAGGGTGGGAAGGGAGATTACGTAACAATAAAGCCTCCAAAGAATATGAGCTCAACGAACAATACGAACAAACTTTTGAGGTTTCTGTTCATACGGATTCATCTAGTCTAGAGGGCGCCACACGTAAACTAAATATGATAAATTGTGATTCACATTGATTAAATTTTACTGGAAGAAATAATCATTCTTGCAAAGAATACGAATTGAGCGGTCATTAGGTCCTGAAAAAAATCATTATTATGATTTAGTTGTAGCGGAAGAAGGTCAATCCGTTTCCTCAACTAAAAAGACTGCTCAGTATGCAGAAGAATCAGGCGATACGTATTTTAAAATATATCTTTGTACTAGATATATAATCTAAAGAAATAAAACATGAAAAAAATGAGCGTGACTCGAAAAACAAACAAAGTAAGATATGAGTTCACCTTGATCTACGTTCTTCGTTGTTGAACGAGCTCATAATCAGTATAAATACTTTCTCAAATAAGGGTTAGTGTTCAAGCGACCATGGTGCACTGTAATATTGAAAAAAAGAAAATCCACAGACAAAGAAAAAAAAAAAAAGAGTGGGCAAACGCAACACGAGAGCTAGTTGTATTTTGAGGCGTTGTGCTTGTCCCTCTTTGTCTTTTGTTCATTGTCTATGGATTTTATTTAGCGTGCTTGTATTTACCAACGATGGAGCACATAACAATTTTGCTGCAAATCTGAATATTTACGAAATCAAGTTACGTAAAGTTTTCGCCTGACAACCGTCATCTTTTTACGACAGGATGTTCATAGCGTCAAAACAACATTTCGAGAGCAACAGATTTCCTGATTAGAAAAACATCTGTAAAATGCTATCGCCCTCCACCCCCATACTCTCCCTACAGACGCCCCTAACCCTGAATCCACTCGTCGAACACTCCGTCTGTTGGAGCACACGCCACAAAGAAGGGGGCATACGGTGCACATTGATAGCCATCTCCGGTTTCGTGAATCATTTGTAATTGTTTAGGTAAGAGCACGTCTGTAGGTTAAAAACAAAATTCTCCCAACTGATTACTTTTCCGCCAATACATGGCTTGAAACTTAAGTCATCATACCATGCTAGCGGTCACTCCTTGTTCTTGATGACACAAAGAACGTTTGATGCTGCAAAATTTCCACTGCAGAAGCTACACTCACTGCTGAGGAATCTTGCTAAGCGCAAATAAAGGCGAAAACAAAGAAGCGATGCGCGGAACGCATTCAGCAGCAAAGGCCAACACTAGAGTCCACTAAAATTCAAGATACGCTTAGAGAGTACCGATGACTCGTTCTCCGATTTTCTTGAAGGCGCCGCCATTTTGATGCTTGTTGCAGCGCGGGCGCAATTCGCGATAGTTACTGATTTGAGAATGCGTCTTCCTTAGTTTTACATATGGTACCAGGGAGCTCAGGCGATGATTGTTTTACTCCGTCGCGGTCTGTTCAACCATTTGATGGCGACGAAAAAAAGAGTGTCCTGCAATTTTTCGATAAAGCGGCCGGTAACTGGCAACAATGATTTTAAGCACCAAGATGGCGGCAGTGTCATTGATCTTAAAGGCGTAAATTTGTCAGTGGCTCTAGCCAACACTATGGTCGCTAATTTGGCTTGAAAGCAAGCCTCGTATAAATGAAACTGGATCGGCCGTCGCATACCTTCAAGCTGGGCACTAGTTCGCAGCAGCCTTCCCATATCTTCTTTTTAATTTCCGGATCAGGGATCAGAGAGATAGTCACCTACACCGGTAGTTCCTCCAAGCATGACGTCATCGATGCTGCGAATAGCACGCATAAATACTATAATAAACAACAATTTAAGAGAGGCGGGGGCGGGTCGGGGCGAAGCATCTTATTATCGTCTCCGCAACCCACGAGATTGCAGACATTAGCTTAAACATAATAAACCACACGCTGTGTTTTTTTTTAATTTGTCGCATGACTATAGAACACGTTCACGTCATTAATTACACCAAAGATCGGAATACTGTTGTTCGCGTTGCTTCCTAAGCTATCCGTGATCACGAATGGGCTAATGATCCGTACTATTATTACCCTCATCATCGATGTTTCTGAAGGTAATTCAACTCAGTGCGTGCTTTTAAAATTAAATATCTGATTGTTGTACCATTATTAAAAGCATAAAGCTAATCAGTATAAATATAATATAAAAACCCTTTACTATTTGTTCGTTTTTTAGATGGAGGAAATGGACAGATGCCGGTCTTTAATCACTTTTATTTTTTAATTTTATTAATCCCGATATCGTATGATACACACACTGCGTAAATTTTATTCCAATGAAATATCAAACGCTTTACAGATATCTACTACAGATCTTGTATAAAAAAGCGATAATACAATGGTAATAGCTTTGATCTCCCCAACCTTCAAGCTGTCTTTTGATGACGAAATTGTGCATTTTGTAACATCAGACCTTTCTGTAGCCATTAAAAGACACAGATAGTCATATAACCTACAATTTGTTTGAACGTCGTCTTGCATACAGGGTGTTTTTGTCCAAGATTTACAGGTTCGTTTAAAAAAAGCCGTGAAGGTTACACTTATGCGGTTTGTGCAGGTGAGTTATACGTTCAGGGGACATTATGTGGGTGGTAATCTTTACGATAAGCCAGATAATTAAGTAAAACTTGTGAATTTACTTTTTTAATTCGTCAAAATTGATATATGGTTCTAATTAGAAAACGCACTGAGCGTCACCGAAAACTACTAAATCAACTCTTTCTAGAACGACTTGAAGCTCGCGGGAAACTCGGGGGCGCACCAAAGTTACCACTCGTGCAGTAGGCACAAAGCTAACAGTGGCGAAACGCGATGATAATCTAATGATCTGCGTTTTGCCACTGCTAGCTCTGCGCCTGCTCACCAGTGGTAACTTTAGCGCGCCCTGAGTTTCCCACGAACTTCAAGTCGTTCTAAAAAGATTGATTTAGTAGGTTTTGATGATGCTCAGTAAGTTTCTAGTTGGAACCATATGACTTCTTTCACTAACTGACAAAGTTAATAAACGAATTTTAATTAATTAGCCGATTTACCGCAAACATTAGCCACCCACATAATGTACCCCTGGCTTTATAACACACCTGCACAAACTGCGTAAATGTAACTTTCAAGGACTTTTTTAAAACAAATCTTTAAAGCTTTGAAGCTTAAAAAACGCGCTGTATAAACACCACAAAAATAAGGAGGTACAGAATTATAAGATAAATGGGTAGAAACACAACCCCGAGTAATGCCGTTACAATAAGGTGTATGGCAAAACATTGACAGTTTTGTTATATATAAGAGTAGTGCTTAAGAAGGCGAGAAATTTTTAATCCAGCCTCAAAACACAACAAAGGTTTTAGGCCGATAAATACTCATGATGATATTATATAATTAAGATATCATAAATCCTACCGAGATAAACCTAATATCATACGTGAGCGTCCTTATACCGGCTTATAATGTTATAAATCCAAGCAAGCGCATGGCTGCCTCGAAAGCCTTCAAAGTCGTATAAGATGTAGAAGGTGACGATACCGAGGCTACTCTTTTAATTTTAGCCATTGTTGATCTTGTTGCTTCCCGTTTTCTTTGTTGTTTTGTTAATGGAAGGGGCGTTCTAGGCACCAAAAACGGGGTCTAAACCTCTCGTCCCTCTGGCGTTTTCATGGTGCGATATATTTGGAAAAGCAGTTTATGTTCATTTGAAATCATAAAAGTTTTTCTGCCATGCAATGTTTAAAAAAAAAGTGCCAATCTAAAGCGTACATAGACGAAATTGGGCATCGAGAAATTTGAGCTTACTTTGGAATCACGTGGAAATCTGTATCTGAAATCACGGCATGCTTTATCCAAGGAGCCTTGACCTATTAAATATAATAGATTTATTTTTTTCAGAAATGAATCTGTCGATGTTGTTGTTCAGAGCCAAACCAGGATATACTTACGTTTTCAGACATACAAATTATGTTTGTTTGTTTGTTTGTTTTTGTGGGGGGGAGTTACTTTATTTTTTTAACAGTGATACACAGAATGATTCCTTAATTTTAAATTACAATGTAGCTGCTGCTAATATGTAGCATCTGCTACTATCATACTATTCACAAATAGTGAGCTTTCGTTTTTCGGGATAAGATGCGGTTCGAAATTCAGGACTATGCTAGGTTGCAAAGAATGCATCGCTGCCCTTTTGATAGGTGATGCAAAACCTTTGAGATTATGGCGAATGGAAAAATGCGTCTTACAGCGTTCTGTGCAAGATAAGCCACCAGAATTCGGGAGCAAGGTTAGTGTTAATGCAACAAAAAAACACAAAATCGAAATCGATTCACTTTTTGCTTTTTTGTATTCTTAACTTTCTACAATTGCCACAGTGATTTCATTATTAGTGGACTATATTTTCTGCAATGCTACGAAAGCAATTAAAATATATGCCCTTATTGTTTGTCCGCGAATAGGATGAACCCGCGGATCTGGACAAAGCTTTGAAGCTCCAAGTCCTGAACAGTTGATGGCAACATCGTAGTCTAAGCCGAGCTGCAAGTAAGTTCAAGTGACATGTCAGCACTAGAATAGTGCACACTATTTATACAATAAATAAACAGCGACCTCAAAGATCCCATCTGTGAGAGTAGCACTGCGCGTGGGTCATCATTCAAGCTTGCCTATTTCTGCGCAAGTTTCAATGAAAACAATAAAGTGCAACTCTCTCAGTTGCAAATATGTTTCCTAAGGACGTCTGAACTTCGGCAGAATAAGCCCGTCCCGATTTTTATTCATGCGAAAATATTAACTGTCATATAGGAAAGAACCCGGCGCTGTCTGTAACCGTCTGTAGCAGCAAAACGGCATTTAAATTCCCATTGGCCAGCGTAACGGAAGTTAAATTCCCATTGGCCAAAAGCACTGCAACGCATATATGCGTCGTCACGGAAGGCGGCGGGGCCGCTCGAGTCAGCGCACGCGCCTCAGGAATAAAAAAAACACACACACACAGAAAGAAAAGCACAGGAACGCAGATGCATCGTCACAGAAGCCGTGGAGTCCGTGGGATTCGCCGCGCCTGCGCAGTAGGGGAGCGTGATGTCATCGCCAGAGCGCCGTGTGAAAAAGGAAGACTTGGCCCGCTGCTTGTAGGAATGCACTGCGTGTAAGAATGCTTTCGCAGTCCTACACGTCAAGCAGCCTTAAGCTTCTTCTATGTGTACCTATTAAAATCTGCCTGTTAAGGTTTCATATGTTTTCTGGATTCGAAATCATAATCGTACATGGCACAGCATATGACATAAGCGACGACAATATTAGTCGCTAGCTTATTGCCACGATTTCTTACTGTGGCGTGTACCATTTTTTGACTGACCTCTTCGAGCTGATTTAGTCTCCGCTCAATGGAAGTGACCACCCCTATTCTGGAACCTGAAACGTTTAAGAAAATTTAGTGTGGCTTCTATAGTGTTGATTGTGAAACACTCTAAAAACGTAGTACATTTTAAGACAGAAAACCAACCATAATCGGGTTAAGAATTTTTCGGCGGCTAGGTTTTGTTTTGGTTGAAATCGCTACTGCAACGCGAAGAAACTCTCAAATCGCATTGTAAATTATAGAGTTATGCATCATATAAGAATGGATTAATAACGGTATATTTTACACATCATAAAACTTCACGCAAGTCATCATCAAGAATATCCTAGTCTTTTGGTTACTGCTTGCTTTTCAAAACTATGTCATCAACGCTTCACTCTCCTAAAGAATTTGCCATGTTGTGTGCAGACAACAGACGTGCTTATTATAAGAAGTGGAAACATTTATACTTCAACCAGCGCCAACATGGTTAAAGACGCTTGGAATGTTAACACAAAAATGGTATTACAATTTGTGTCGTCTCAGACTTACCTTTGCATGAGATATGGCAGGAACTTTTTACACTCAATGGTCATTGATATCAAGTAGGAACCGTACCTTCAAGTTAAAAAAAGAAAAATACGTTAATTTCAAATATCTTTGACTTAAGTTGCATTAGTGATTGAAATCAGGCTTTCTTTAATTTCTTAAGGCCTTGCTACACAGCTGTTAAATGTACGTTCTCCGAGAGCGATTAATTACTACGTGCCTTTACACGGACTACAGACGCGAGGTGCTTGACTGACCAATCTAGTAAGGTTATCTTTAAAAACACTGGAAGATTTTAAACACGATGAAAACATCGTGAAAGCTGTAAACTCTCTGATCCGTTTATTTTGTGCTCTTGGTCCCGGATTATTGTTGTCAACTTTTTATAGAATGTTGCAGCATGAAACGGTCATGCTTAAACCGAGTTTTTGTATATACAGGCTCTTAAGGTAGCCAACTTTTAATCTTATATTATGTTTAAAATTATTCCAGTTTACACGCACGTATTAAATTCTCTTTTATTAACTGTTTAGAGTGAACCTCTAATGCCTTCGTAACGGTTGGGGATGGTTCATAGTGACCATAGTTGAATACGGCATAGGGATTGGACACGATAACTTAGTGAACACTTGACATGATATTGTTACAATCAATGCCTCGGCGAACATTCAGTGTGATGCCTCGTGTCCAATCATAACGGTGACGGGGATAGCCGAACTCTAACAATGCCTGGAGATCAGCAGGTGCCATGTGCTCTGCCAACCCCAGCGCAAGGCAGTGACGAACATTGGCGACTTATAATCGGCGGCAGCTCACATGTTTTGTAGGCTATGAACGATCAAGAATAAAAGTCTTTTTCTTCGAAAATTAGGAGCCAACATTTTTTTATATAAATGGTGTTTAAAGTATTTACTTTTCTTTGTAGTGACAAAATTTTATTTTGTCCATGTCTTATCAGCCATATTTTATGAGAAAACCGTTATAAAAGAAGCTTAAAAACAAACGTCAAAAAGGAGGGTCATGAAAAACCGTGACATCAATTTGTTCTCTACATTTAGATCGTAAATAGACGTAAAATGACCAATGTCATATACCCTCAAAAGATGATGTCGATTTCCGCGCTAACTTTAACGGGGTAATTGATGTCACCTGCCGTCAATTTCTGCGACGTAGTTTTGTAAAGTGATAGTTTGCGCTCAACACATCCTGCCCTCCACGGTCCTTGTCAGCGTGATCAAGCTTGTGTAATGTTTATTAAAATGCGCTGGTTATTTGTTTATGCGCCTGAAAGTGCGATAATCACGTACAGGCATCCAAATCAGGAAACCGCGTTTCAGCACTTCTGCAAGGATTTCTAGTGATTGGTATTTCGCAGTGCTGCATTGGTAAAATCAGTCACGCGTGCGTGCAAATTACAAGTAAAGCAATTGAATGTTTCAGAGGCGGTTACTTGAATTTTCTCGGAAAGGCTTCCAGCTCCTTTTCCGTGAGATCGCGCCAGTGCGGAAAGGCATCAGCATACTTTGGTCTTGGCTGTTAATGAAAATGTAAACGATAATAACCTGAGGTTTAGGAAATAATCCTAAACTATACTTCTGTAGATAAGTGAGGCCCGCTTCAGACGGGGCAACATTCTCAGCAATTTTGGGGTTGCTGGCGGATAGTTCCCTAGCTTTCCTATAGATCAACACGAATCGCTGAGATCTGGTCCGGTTCGAGACAAGCGAGCAACTCGGAGCAATTTGAAGAAGTTTGAAGCGGCAGCAGCCAATCAGG
>JAZHYW010061149.1:0-10742 GCA_037355805.1 Ixodes ricinus
ACGCTGCATTGCTCGCGCTGCCAGCGCGACTGCATAGCATTGGGGGCCCTCTCGCTTTCGCGCTGGGGGTCAGTCCCAGACGCGAAGCTCTTGAGGCTCTCTGGCGGGCCGCGGCGCCCGAACACACGTGTGCTGGGCTATTCATGTCTGTTTTTTCGTGTTTTTTTTCCTCGTGCGCGTAAAAGCCGAAGTCCAAAGTCCACTCGTCGAACAGCGTTCACCCACACTTTCTCTAATTTCTGGTCCGTTGAAAACTTGTGAAAAAGCATCTCTGGGGCTGCGCAGCCGGTTGTTTGAGCAGCCCACAGCGCTACAAGTTGTACTCATCATCTTTCAAGGAACAGCCGGGCAGTCTTGGGCGCACCAGAGTTGCTCGCTAAAACGAGTCTTGGAGTCCTCACAAGCAAATAAACAAAAGGCTATACCTGCCACACGGGCTACAGATAAAAGCAACGGCTAAACACGCCAATCACACGCCGAATTAGCGGTGTAGCGGCTCAAAGGCGCACTCCGCGCAACGCCCGGACCGGAGGAAAAGAGAACGATCCTAACGTCACGGTTCAATGTTGCTTTAGCGATCGGCAACCCGCTGGCCGCCCGCTAAGAAGCAGCGGCTCGCGGCGGGTCGCATTT
This sequence comes from Ixodes ricinus, assembly GCA_037355805.1. Classification (NCBI taxonomy): domain Eukaryota; kingdom Metazoa; phylum Arthropoda; class Arachnida; order Ixodida; family Ixodidae; genus Ixodes; species Ixodes ricinus. The sequence continues at coordinate 634 of JAZHYW010061149.1, forward strand.
TTATTATCGGCATAAGTTGAGAATGCGGCGTCCCCCGGACGTATTTTTTGGCTGAGGTCATATTTTGTGACACTAGAGCGATGCCAGTAATTTATTTCAGTTTGAGTTTTGGCCGGAGTTGCCCTTTAAATGTCTTTCCAGGTCTGCACTTGTATCGCAATTACCGAATCAACGTTTGGTCTACGGGCCTCTGTCGTTTGAACGAGGCAGACGACAAGCAGAAACGTTTGAGAAGCAGACGACAGCTCGAACGATGAGGCGGCCGTTTGAACGTGATGCCGCACTGAACGTAGTCCGCAAATGGTCCGTGCATCTTGACGACGGCTTTCCCGGGCTCATGTTGGAACAAACAAATAAATCTGATGACCACAAGTATCCGTGAATTCAATCCAAAGTGCTTCCCGCCCAAGCAATCGTGGTCCGACGACGTCTGTCTTTCCTTTTTCACGGCCCCTAGTCACGTTCTCGGACGAACCAAGCAGGCAGAAAACACATCAAAACTGGACTTCAAACCTCTCCCGACTATTTTGGTACAGCCCCATTCGCGGCATTTTGACGAGAAGGCAGGTATTTGTCCAGTTTCTTCCAAAGCAACACAGGAACGCACGTGCCCCTTGGCGGGTTCCGCCCACAGCCCCAGACCGAAGGTTGCGCCCGACGCGCCACCACTGCGTCGTGACGTAAAAGCGATGAGTTCGTGTACAGAAACGTCAGCGCGGATCTTCGTTTGTCCTGTCCCCAACGTGTTCCGGTTCGGTTCCGTGACGCTTTTTCCGCGGCTTCAGGCCCGAAGCTCAGGAGACGCACGAAGTGGTATCGAACGTAGCAAGCTTTCGCTGGATATGGGGAAAAATAGCGATATTTTTCCTTCTCACTTTCTTTGTGGTTATAAGTAGGGGTACCTATGGTCGAGTGCAAATTTATTTAAATACATTGCAGGCCTTGAACAGGCCCCCTGCAGGTGTGGGGTACATACAAACAACAGAACAATACATATAAGAAACAAGAAATACATGACAGCCATATACAATGCTTATACAGCGATATATATAAATATATATATATATTATAAACGCCATCAGCGTAATAAACATATATTAATCAACGCATAATATACAATAGAAAATGCATGTAGAAATACCAGGAAAGGAGAACGATTTAAAAGGTGTGATTTTTAAGAGCACCATTAAAGTCGGCGGCAAAGCAAGATGTCACGAGGGAGGGCGTTCCAATCCGTACTAGTGCGTGGGAAAATGAATTCTTAAAATGTTAGTTGGAGAGAATATTAGTACCAGGGTATACTGATGATGGTGCCTAGTTTCCCTTGATGATGACGGTTATAAATATATTATTTATTCAATGCGCAGTCTGTTATGATAAAGCAAAGACCAATATTTTAGTCTCGCAATCTTTCGACGATGCTGGAGTGATGGTTCGTTATCATTAATGAAGATGGGGAATCTAGTCGATTAAACTTTTCATAGGATAAAGCGAATAGCTCTCCTCTGAACCCCATCAAGCTCTGACGCATCCTTTTTGGAATTCGGGTCCCATACTATGCCACCATATTCTGACTTCGGTCGGACCAAGGAATTATATGCTTGCAATTTAACGGAAGGGGCAGCGCTTCTAGGTTTCTGACGTAAAAAGCGCAATTTAGAGATGCGGAGAAAAATATAATTTGAATGTCTAGTGACCTACAGAGTTCGCGGGATATGGTTGCGCCGAGATATTTATATTCAGTCACTTCATATATTACGTCATTTTTAATTGATAAGTGAACTTTAGGAGCAGTCGCGTTTCTTCTTATGATTAAATGAACTGTTTTCGTAAAATTTAACTGCATTTTCCATGCGCAGCACCACCTGCAGATAGAGGCAAGTGGAAGAATTCAGAGATATTTGCTTGGCAACAGGTGGACATCCTTTTGAACAAATTACAATCATCGGCGAATAAAACGAATATTAACATCTGGGCTAACAACTGAGACAACATCACTTATCTACGTTAAAAGGAACAACGGGCCAAGCACACTGCCCTGTGAAACACTCGAGGAAACACCCAGAATACCGGACGCATGACCACCAATGTCGACAAACTGACTGTGATCAGACGAGTACAAACCTATTCAATTCGCTATCTCGGACGCGATTCCTAGACACTAATTCATAAAGTTTGCCGTGTGGAACTTTTATCGAAGGCCTTGCTAAAGTCCCCCAAAAATATTGACCTGACCAGATTTGTCTAAAGAAGCAGCAAAATTATGAACTGTGGTGACAAGTTGCCGTAATGGTAGATAAACCCTTCGGAACCTAGTGCTGAAATAGTGTAACAAGTCTCTCTTCTAAGAAATCTCGAACATCGTTACTTCATATTATGCTTCATAAGTTTGCACGAAGTACTCGTAATAGAAATAGTACGCTAATTACTGACTTCTGAACGATGCACCCTTTTTATGAATGGGAACGACAGGTGCGGTTCGCGAGTTACTGGGTAGCACACAAGAACCACAAAAGCGCGAGAAATGACATTAAGTAAATGTGCAAGCGTCATGTCTACGCTGGATAGGCGTTTGGTATGTTCATCAGGCCCACAACTTATGACTCAGTTTTCAAGTTTATTAACATAACAAATACACCACGAAACGAGATAAAATCATGGTTCAGTGGGGTATTAAGAGCGATGAGGGGGGGGGGGGTGTATCTAAATGAGAAACACAGATTGGAAATATAAATTTAACTCTTTAACAATTCAGTTTTGTACCAGTGATAACCACGACGTTAACCTTTTTCTGTTAGCAGGCTTTGTACTTTCTGAAAGATAATTCGAAATTTTGCATGATCATGTTTCAAGAAGTTGAGAAGAGTGCACGAAAAAATATTTATTTCTAGCTTCCATAACCTGCGTAGTCATTTCATCCTGTAAACCTTGTACGTTTCCAGTTTTACGAGCTCTTTTAAACCTTTTTGATCTCACGGGAAAGGTGAATCATTTTGCGGTTTATTTACGCCGACCGGTATGAAGCTTTCAAAACAATAGTTACACATATTCGATTTTGATAACTGTGCATTGGGTATAGATAATGATAAAAACGAGGTGCCTGTGTCGTGCCCATTTTAATGTGTTGTAACAGTATACCATGTTTACTTGATATCTTCGTATTTCCTGACAGATAGCGATCACTGCAGTGTCGCTAGTCACACACAGTCTCACTAACGCGCTAAAGCTTCGAAAACGAGGCTTACTCTTACGACGCGAGGGCATTTCGATGTAGCAGAGGATGCGCAAAAACAAAACAAAAGCATATATGCTTTGATGACTACAAAGAAGTAGAAACGTTTGGAATTACTTGTTATTATCATGAGTAGGCGCTATGTTTGGTGAATTTGTGCATGTTCCGTCTTTCATTCAAATGTGGGTATAGATTATTCCTTTTCAATACTGTAAGCAGTGGAGCGACTTTCAGCTAAACACGAATGTGCTCCAAACGGGCCTGCAAGCATGGGCACGTCAGCCGGCCGGCTCGTGAGATATTTCAACATGCTATTGTGAGACCAAGTTTTGAAGGCGGCATCGTTCAGTGATTTTATCCTGGTAAAAGTAATTTTGTTGGTTGTATGTTCATACAGCCTGACATTAGTCAGCTCAAATGGACCTCTAGTGTCTCAGCTCTAAATTTCTCACATGAGAAAATTAGTCAGTGCAATGCAACCACTAAAGCGGTGTCCTAAACGTGCACCACGAGGTTGTGATACAGGACCGCGCGTCGGCACAATGCTCATCCAGAACAAAAAAGGCAGGGGTGGGGATTGAACTAAGGATCCCTGGTGAGTCCCAAAATACTTGCAAACTATTGTTAACTCAGCCGAAAAACTTGCCGGCGCGGATTAAGGTTGCGAGTCCTTCCTATCAATGGCAGGTATTCCTGTGACCAAAAAACACACGATGATCATCCTGGACAGTCATTGCGAAAGTTACAGAGAGCTCACTAAAATTTAAGTTAGTGTAAACTGGCTTTCCCTACATTCGCCCGTCATGCCGACCAAACACGCAATGTTTCCTTACCACCACGGGCATAAAGGACAAGCGGTGGCAGAGCAGGAAATGTAAATAGATTTATACAATCTAATTGTAGCTATCGCGCACATTCCTAAACCTTGTGTTGGAACCCCACATTTCCAAATATCTGCTGGGAGATTTGGTAAGGAAAAATAGTACATGTATGTAGTAATCAGGGTTGACACGCTGCCGCGAGGCTTACCGAACTCCACGGTGGCGGATCGGGCCCGCAGCGAGGGGCAGGGACGGGTCCGAAGCGATCTGCCGCGCCCAGAACCTGGGGCAGCAGAGGCAACTCGAACCCGAATACGACAGAGCTATAAGGCATCGGAGCACGCGTTTCGATATTGTTGTGGGTTGATCGTAACGTAGTAACATGCTTCCTGTTTATCTCTTTTTTTTTTCTTAATCCATACAATAAGTTGCATTACTACACAGTCCTGTTCGTATTTTTGTTTGTTTTATGTAGATAGATTGTCAAGTGTCATGCAATCATATCGTAATATATATATACAAAACAAAAGGACACACCAAAACATTACAGAAAAACGATATTTCAAAACACTGCACACTTCATCGTTTTACACACTTTTCTTCTCCCCGTTCTCAATTGACAAAACTTGATATTTTTTGTTTTTGTTTTGTAGCATTGCTGAAAGTAGTTCTCAAAGTTGAGAAGACAAAACTCGAAATTTGAAATTCACGCAAAACTTAATTCTCTGTGCTTTCAAAACACGTGTCTGTAGAGCAGCTTGATAGCCGAGTTGTACAACTTAATAAAATAGCTTAAGTAAGTGTAACTGACTGTAAAAAAAGTAATTCGGGTTTTCTTGGCCCTACTGCCTAACCTTAGGTTTTTTTTTTGTGTACTCTTTGATGCGTACGTTAGCTCTTCAATATCTTATATCAAAGGTTCCGCGTTTTCGGTTTCTATTTTTTTTTAATTCGGCGTACTTTTTCGGTGTTTATTTTAAAAACCAATTTTCTGTTTGTTTCGGCGTATATTTATACCCACAAAAGTTTATCGGCTTTTTCGGTGAATATAAAATAAACACCAACGGACACCGGATCAGATGATCCTTCTAGCTCTGATATTTGTGATCACTCAAAGAATAACGGCACAGGTACATTGAAAAATAAATGGACACTTTATTTAGCAAACGTGTGGAACTGTAAAAGAAACAAGAAAAAAACACAGAAGTACAAACAAGTCAGATACGAAGCCTATGCCAAAAAACATGGAAATTCACCTTTGTACATCAGGATTACGTGATCTTATCATAGTGCACAAACATGTACTTTTCCAGGTTCTCCTCGTTGATCCGCACTCTTTCTTTCCTGTTAATATGACCCTGAGCTTCGAGAATGCTCTATCAACGCTAACACTGGACACTGGCAGGCTGTGGAGATGAAGCACTGCCTGGGCCAAAATCGGCCAATCAACCAATTGTGACCGCCAAAAGAGACACGGTGCGACGTTTTGAAGCACAACACAACATGCAGAGCTTGCAGCAAGTCAGTCTTCCTTACAACGAGTTTGAAAACAAGCTCGTACATGGCGAAGTCATGGGGCATTTCGGACTTCGCGTTCCGATTGATGATGTGCGCATTACACCAAAACGTCGTAATGGCGTCCGTGTATCCCATACATTCGGACAAGTTTCGATTGACACTCGTTCCACTTTTTTGCCACGGCTCTGCGGTACGACTGGGAGGTCAAGGTGGCCTTTGCCGGTTAAACTGAATTTTAGAAAATGGATCCGACGTAATTTTATCGGTTTCTATCGGTTTAAATCGGAAATGCTGAACTTAAAAACTTTCACCTTTTTCGGTTAAAACCGAATTTGCGAAAATGGATTCGGCGTACCTTTATCGTGTAATAAAATAGCGCAAACAGCAAGGAAGGAAGGACGAAGTAGACAGGAAGGGCGCTTCCTGCCTACTTCGTCCCTCTGCTGTTTTGCGCTACTACAATGATGGACAACCAACCAGCCCGCCAGCTCATCTTGTTGCAGTACTTTTATCGGTTTTTATCGGTTTAAACTGAAAACTCCGGGAACCCTACTTATATCGCACCGGTCACCAAACGTCTCGTAAAGTTAGGGCCGTCAGTTTTGACGTCAGGGCGAAGTATGACGAACTGAAGTTTTAGGGGTATCGTATATTCGATGAGGGTGTAAGGGCTCCACCCTTTTGGAATGCACTTACCAGCAGACACGACGCTTCTTTCAATCAATGTCGCGTAAAATAAACATTGCAGACGTCACACCTTCCCAATGCTTCTTTTACAGGGAAGCGTTTGTATAATTACATTTAATTTGGATCATGCACATTGTTTCACTGACTACTTCATAGTCTATAAAGCCGACTGAAAAGAGACAGCAGTGAAGCAGATGTTCTTCCAAAAACAGAGCACGCTCGAAGGAATAGATAGGGCGCACAATAGGAAGAAATATGCCCTAACAAATACCTTGCCTTGACTATAGCAAGGTGCGCATATCTCGCTCTTTGTATCACTTTTGATATGCGTGTACTGCGTCCGGAACGTTTGCTATAGAAGATGTTTACCCTTCGCAGTCAGATCAGAATTTAGATGACGCGCCCTTTCACATGTGATCGCCATCTCCCCGGAAGACAAGAGAATTCAGAATGTCCCGCTGGCAGCGACGAAACAAGCGGGCAATCAGAGAACGAGCCGAAACGCGACGACGTACCCTCCCGCCCAATGACGAATGGAGCGCCAGTCGTTGAGCGTGGCGAAACGGAGGAACACAAGCGACTCCAACACGTATCGGAACATACGGTGGAAATGAAAGCGCGGTCAAGAGTGTTCGACCAAGACGTGCGCTCGGTGCAACACTGACTCAAGTGCTGACTCCCGAGAGGCTCTTTGCATGGTGCAACTTTGGAATAGATTCCGACCGAGACTGAGCTGAACAGATCATGCCTGCACATTTGAGACGGCCGGACCTTCTGCTCAAAGAAATGTTTGCGTACAATTAGCAATGTAGCTTCATAAATAGTAGACACCCGAGCACAGGGTCGAGTTTCATGAACTAATCGAAATGATTCCAAATACTATTGTCTTTTACTTACTATTAACACCTGCGCGAAATGTGATGCACATAAAAAAATTTAATGGTCATGCCCAACTACCTGGAACGCATTCCGCAAATAAGAATGTTTTCTAGGAAATATCAATATCTCTGTATTTGCGTTACTTGGTACTCCCGGGCTTTACAGACTCTGAGGCACGTTACGATCTTTCCCCAAGAAAAGCAGACCTTGATAGTATTGTGAATGTGGACTATAGAAATTCATTAGTGCATGGCCATAAATAAAAACAGTACAACCAAACGTTTAATTCCTAGCCTGTTGCTGTTCTATGACATGCCATAAAATATTCTGGTGGAACATTGCGATGCCTATTGTTGTACAGTTTGAATTATCATTCAGGCGTGCTACGACGAGGTTGGCAATCGGGGGAGTTGGGAATGGTCAGAGTCTTTAGCTGGGAGTATGAGTCCAGTTTCTCTCGCGCCTATGTAGAGGTAGGTAAGGCAACTGCGAGGTACCAGTACTTGGTAGGACAAAGTCGAACAGCAGCCTGGAATATGTCTGTGATGCCTTGCTGAGATAGTCAACGTGAAGCAGAAAGCATCTTTCAGCCGAATCTTGAGTTATTTCAGTGTCCCAGAAACATTTTTTATATGTTTTCTCAAGAACTTTGCACAGCTAAATGCCTCGACGGATCGTGAGAAAAAAATATATATTTATATTATTTAAGACCTGCGGACATAGAGACCCCTCTGGAATTAGCCTTTACCCGTTAATGTCCCTACAGGAACTATATCATAAAGAAAGAGTTTTACATGTTTCATCGCAGATTCTTTGAATACAGACATATTTATATATGGGTTGTTCGTTCGAAAAAGCGAACAAGCATTGATTCAGTTCCGCCCTGTTCTGGTGATACCTTCATGAATCACTGCTTTGAGAGTTGCCCACACAAAGATCATGAAATGTGCATACAGCACCGTGTATTACGCGGCGTTAGCGCATAACAACTGGAAAGGCAGAAGCGCGTTATGAAATATTCAGACCAAAAATAACATACAATAAAACGTTATGCTTGAACGTTCAGTGGCGACAGCGAAGCCTGTCACACTTGGTGCGTCGCGAAAGTGCGCGGCGAAGACGCAGGCATGGATAATACATTAAAAAAAAGCGTTTGTGCTGCCCGAGCTGTTGGGCAGAGCCCCTTGAAGAAGCAACTGACCACACCGCGTTTGCGGCGTTCTTGAAATTAACATTAAGGTAAGCGAACTTCTGACGAGCCGGCGACAATACAAAATCCACACATCTCAGGAACGAGCAGCGATGGCGGCAGGACCCCGAAGCAGTGGCCACTTGTGCCTGGCGTGCCACGGACGTACTCAGATGAGAGGCACGAACAGAGACGGCAGGCGACGGAGCTTTTGCGACGGCGTGCCGCGCAACCTGCTGTTTTTTGGCTGCCGACTCCTGGAGCGCCGGATGAGGCGGCCGCCAGAAGGAACTCGATGGCTCACGATCCGCAGCAAACGGTTTTACGCTCAGGTCGCGTGGATTTACCAGCTGTATCGGGAACCTCGTTGCTCCAGAATGGCGCCCAATGGGGAGTTTTCGTAGATCGTTTTCGCCGTAACGCAATGCTCTCCGCAACCCGTTGCGATACCCGGAACTCTGCACAGTCAAGGCCATCGGCGCGCAGCCGCTTGTGGCGGCTTCTTCGGTTATGGAGGGCTTAGCGGAGGGGGAAGCAGCGGTCTGTAGCAAAACGTTCTAATTGCCAGGGCAGGAGAGCTCGCTTTGGGAAGAGGAGGTGTCTGGATCTCCTCCGGGCTGGTTGCGGCTGGTCGCTGGAGTTCCCCTCCCGGAGCAAACTCCGCAGCGCAGCAGCTTCACTCGACAGCAACCGAACAGTTGACGCCAAATCAGCCACCAGCTTCCCCCTTTCCCTTCTACAAACAGCGAAGGAGGTTGGTGGCCACTAAGGGCATCGCGGTAGTCAGGGTTGATTTCCATGTTCCGACCCGAACAGAGGTTGCCGGGAGCACTCTCTCAACGTGCGCCGTGAAAGAAAGTGCTCGTCGAGTGTTTGCCAGTTTTCTTCCTCCACGCTCCTGGACAAAGGAACCGCGACCCGTAGTGTCACTGACCTGGTCAAGTCAGCCGCGCATCGACGATTCACTATGAAATCGAACCGCGGGAGTTGTCTTTGGATACGAGGCGTTGGTCTCTCGTTCATCCTGTGGTGGGGAGCAGTGGGTGAAGGGATGGCCGCCGACGTGCCGGCAGGGGATGTGGGCTGCAGACGAGACGTGGACGACGGAGGCCCCCGGCCGAACGCCCTGGCCGTTTTGCGGGAGACGCTCCGAACTCGGATTGACCAGTTTGCCTACCTGATTCGTCGACGCCGAGACGTTCCTCGGTGCCAAGTTGTCGCCGCAGTGCAGCACTCAAGCTTCTCAAGTTTGCGTTGCACGCGCTGCGGAACGTCAGCCCTGGGCACTGGGGCGTGAGTTCCACATCACACGTCCTGCCGCGGACCTTGCTGTGGGGAGAAAATATTACAAGTGAAAAAAAATCGATTTTTCGTTTAATTTTATTTTTTAGTGTAGGGAACGCAGAAGTTACTTTGAGGGGTCAAACGGAAAACACTTTTACCTGGCACAGAAAAACGTTTTTTAAAAATCATTATTTTCTCAATAAATATCATGTTTAAGGAATTAATACTACGTTCAAATTCCGATAAATTCAGACCTGATAAATTTATATAAACAGCGTTTTACATATGATAAAACATGTTTTGAAAACATGCAATGATAAAGCCCTGTATTTACTCGCATCGATTATGAGTGCAATAACGGCTGCATAGAATTTGCTATTACGTCAGAGGTTTATAACATCACGGCATATAATTTGTGGCAGGATATTCTTTTATCAGGTTTTAGAATTCTGAAAGTATTAATGACAAAGTCGGATCGTCTACTTGTGAAGCAATGCAA
>JAZHYW010061150.1:0-27947 GCA_037355805.1 Ixodes ricinus
GCAGTCAATCTCCTTGATAACGCGCTCCATATGGGACTGGCAAAAAATGTCTCGTTACTCAAGTCACTTCGTTCCAAGAGTTTAGGACGAAAATTCGAACATGTGAAACCCAAATACGAGTAGGCCTACGGCACAGCGGCAAGCTTGCGCAATATAAGCTCCCATGAGACTAAGCTTTGGCGCAGTATGGAAGTGAAAACATTGCCACACGAAGAGCATGTGAAGGCGCCAGTCGTAGGGCAGAGTCGTTCATATTCTGAGAGGCGGATGGGTGGAGTTGCGACCGGCAAAATCTAGGTCGAAAAAACCAACCTCGCAGTGACACAAACTGGATATGCGTCTTTGATTAGCGGCTGTGCGCAATCCAGATGGATGTCCTTTTAGGCCTGTAAATGATCACTGCATTCAAAGACCGCGCATGTTTTATCCATCTTCAACAAGAATAGTTACAAATTAGCTTTTGTTTATAATGCAATTAAATGCAGAGGTGCAAGCGAGCTAGACAAGAATGACGAAAATAATCCCTGGAGAAGGGGAACAAGAGGGTTTGTCTTTTGTCCCTCTTGTTCCCCTTCTCCAGGGATTATTTTCGTCATTTTAGCTTTTGTTCGTTTCTTTTCAGACTAGAACATGCTAAAAAAAGTTACGGAATTTAGAGCACAGGTTCGCAGTTCTTGCGTAGCAAACCCTTTCCTTGGTGTCACGGGAATTGTGGCGGTGGTGGGAATATATCAAATTAATTTTCTAGATAAAAGGGAATGAAGCACGGTAATATTTTGGAGGTCGTTCCAGATAAGGACGTACGACAAATTTATTTCGTGGAGAGAGCCAAATGCGCTTACGTTAACGAAAGACCCTTCAGTGCGCTGACACGTCACTGCAGATAAAGGGTGGAATCCAGAGGGGATCATGAATTATCAGCACAATATAGCGAGGAAACTGAAGTCACTGGACCCTGAAAAAGTAGCGCCATTGCCTTCCCTGCCCGCTAGTCCGACGCAAACATATACTAATACCGTACAGACGACCAAACTTTGCAAGGAGTTGGGTCTCAGTTGCCAAGGCAACCGCATTTCGTTACATTCAAATTTTCGAAAGGGTTGTTCTGAACCAGTCGCACCAAGATCGCTATGGAGAATCATGGTACAGAAGCGTTCCACGCCTATGTAAGCGCCTTTGTCGCTGCCCATGCAGTCAACTTATCGATCATGCTTATCTTCACAGATCTCTTTGAATGGTAATATTGTTCTCGCGTATTTCAAGGCTGGAAAATTATTTGTTATTACAACCAAGCACCGACGCCGTATATGGTGGTGGTACGAAGATGTGCGCTCGTTTCGCCGATGTGCGGATAACAAAATTACGGAATTCAATAAATGTCTCTATGAGGCTACCCGTCCCCAGCGAATTTATATCGGCTCACCAAGAATAGAGTAGTCAATAAGAAACTGCTCCTTCAATGAACCAAAATGGCATACCATACGGGGAGCTTGGCGCTACTTTCTCGAGATTCATTAACTGAAACGCCGCATTAGCTGGAACGCTCCTAGCGAGTTTCTCAGTCCATGGGAATGGCGTGTGAATCAGTTTTTGTTTATTCATTGATTTCTATGGGTCATGTGGCGATTCCTTCGTGCTCGCACTGCGGAAGAAAAACATACTGCAATAGAACACAGGAAGGCTACAAGTGCGAACAATTAGCCACTTCTACAGCACGAGGAAGCATGCAATACCCGCATTCCAAGGTTTTGCATTGCAAACGTAGCCTCCCCTCTAAAAAAAAAAAGAAAAAGCGTAGTTCCGTTTTACATTTTGGGAGTCGAGGTTCGCTGCCAGTAGCACGTAAAAATTATTCCGGATGATGGCTGACAGCGCCAGTTACCCCTGGGGAAACTGAAAACAAAAGAACTGCCAAACACACAAAAAAAAAGAAAAAAAGAACCGCGCAAGTGCAGTTGTAAGAAGCGTTTTGTGAGAAGGAGTATGTGCTACGTACTCATGTATTTAAAGAAAATGTCAATTTCTAAAATCACCAACGAAGCGGCGCGTACGTACTCATAATAAACACAACGGCTCTCACGTTCAAGGTGCCTTCGGCTACCGTGTAGTTCCCGTACTGCTCCACGATGCACTGAGCCCTCTGGCGGAACTTGAGGTCTGTCTCGGGCTGCCACCAGTTGATATTGTTGCCGTCCTTGTCGAACTGACGACCTGTGCAGCCGACACCGAACAGCACGAGTGAACGTCAGAGCGGAGGATATCAGCAGGCGCCAACCCGTTTTCTTGTGAAAATAAACGCCCTGAACCGAGTGTGGTCAACAACACCTAAAAGAATAAAGCCCGTTCACTTCTACGTCAGCACAGTGAGATCGAGCACAGACGCTGATTGGACACGAGTGCCACGTCAGCGTTCGGAAGGATCTCGTGTCCAGTGAATGCGCCGAAGGACACTCGGCGTCGGACTCAGGACTGCAATTGCTGAGCTGGCGCCATCAGAGTGGGATAACGTTTCGTGTAGTTAGAGGAGGCTGCTCACGGGCTTTCATAATCTAGTTGTTATTGGCTTAATGTGACCACATACCTTGATCGTCGAAGCCGTGCGTAATTTCGTGGCCAATGATAGAGCCAATGGCGCCGTAATTCAAATACCTAGAGGGAAAGGAGATGGGTTAGGCAGGGGCATTTCGACGACAGATCACGAAAATTGTCTCACCTGGGCCGATCTTTTGAGAAAAAGACTCCCTGTAGGATACCGGCTGGGAACCCTGTGCGCAAAGAAACAAGTCTTCGTGTATCGCCAAACTTCATGAGATATGTGAGACCGCTAGTTTAACTTCAATATTGTCCAATATTGTGCAAACATCAGTCCACGTTGCGACGTTGCTCTGCCTAATACTGTACCGGGGATGGTTATGTTGCAAAATATACCTATTGAGACTATGCCATTACTATCAATATCACTATGCCGTTCGGATCACATTGCCGTGAAACATTCTGACTGCCTGCACACTTGACCTTGGTTATGGTCTTAGCGGTTAGCCAAAGACTGCTAGTCGTCATGTCTCCTAAACTAGACAATTTAAGGCAACTGCTTTAACATTCCGGCTGAGGTCACACTGCGCCTATAATTATAGTTTTTTCTTGGTACTGGTTTACCAATTATATCCAAAAAAGATTTTAACGAGAATGAATTGCTCAAATAGAGTATATTCACGCGCGAGCAGTGAACTCAGGGTACATCACAGTCTTTACGTCCTTGACGGAAGACAACCACGGCCGCGCGGGCCGGACTATGGAGCAAATGTTTCCCTGGCTCAAGGGACACCTTACTTTGCATCTTAAAGGCCGACGTACAGTCGGCACGGAATGAAACGCGAACAGTGGGTGCATGGTTTTCGCTAGATGCTGCACCACGTGAACCAGATGGGAGCTGCAAGAAGATGGCTCCTCCTTCGGTGTGTTAGACTCTTGCTCAGTGCATCCAAACCTTCGGTGTTGCGTCTCTAGGTGACTCAGCGTGGGTCGAAAGCCATGCGCTCCTTGTTCGCGTTTCATTCCGTGCCAACTGTACACTTCGCGCTTTCCACTTTTGCACGCCTCCGCCTTTTCTATATCCTCTCCACTTTGTACCTTGCCTTAAGTTGGCTCCCCTCGCGGTTTAGGAGAGGGGAGCGCTAAGAGGATTATCTTCCCTGCAGAAAACCGAGGTTGTACGTCGGCCTTTAAATACGGTGTCGTGCATGATTATCAGCTGTAGCACCAAGACACAGTCGAAAGAGAAGAGAAAAGCAAAATTGCGGTCTCCTGGTTTTAATTTTTTTACCTTGCGGGAGAACACACACGCGTGTGCAAGACTGCGCCGCTTTCCATGAGAACGTGAATGAGGCATCGACAGCAAATATCGACAAACGTCTCGATAAGTATCGAGTATGTTCACGTCTTATACAAATTTCGGCACAGCTTGCTTTTGTCTGACATGATAAGCCGAGCAACTGTTCCAAAATGTGTCTTTGGCGGATCGGAATGCAAGGGCAGCAATCAAAGGGCAACACAGAAAACGCGCCGGGAGCGCGTGACAACGAGCTGGACAAGTGCACGTCGTCATTGGTTTAGGTTGGAGGTCAACAAGAGCACGTGCATGGCGCATTTGGGGGTAAACAAACGCAAGACGTGCGCAAGGAGCAGACGACCTTGCACTCCGTATAAACCCCTCTCGAAAGTCGCGTGCCCAGTATTAGAAGATCGAAACCACTGCACAATGGCAGAACAACTGACATCGTGGAACGTGCAAGTTACTCGAAAGATAGCAAACGTATGTGCGCGAGATGTTTCAGTGGCGCCCTCGTTCTGTTACCTTTCGTGACGTCATTACCTTGTGAACAACAAGTTCGATGGTGTTTGTAATGGGCATGGTGGAAGCTTAAAATCATAGCGCTCTCAAAGCAACACTGCCAACACCGTCAAAATTGAAGTTCTTACATTCCTCTTATTTCCGTCGATGAGACATCTTTTGCTGACGTCATAGTCAGCTTTCGGCCAATTGTGGTGGGCCGACCACAGCGACTACTTGCGTTCGCTCACGTCGCCAATAGTCGGTGACAGGTTAGAAGACAAGGCCCTTGTGCTGCCATTTCTGAGTCACCAGCGAAGGCCAACGCTGGACACTGAAAAACAAATTGGGGTGTGTGTATGTTTATACAGCCTAGAACTAGTCTGCCTCAAAGGGCGGCTTGTCTCCCATCCCAGCTGTAGATAAGAAATTTAGTCAGTCTAGTACAACCGGTAGCCTAGTGTCTTTAACGTGCACAACGCAGCAGTGATACACGACCGCATGCCGGTACAATGCTCCTCCAAATCATAACGGGCAGGAGTGGCGATTGAACCTAGGATCGCTGTGTTATGCAGTGCGAAATTTCGCTCCACGTGCTCCCAGCTGGTGTGCGCCGCTGGACACTGATTGGAAACGAGTGCTGCTTCAGCGCTCGGCTTCGAGTCAAGTTTGAGGCGAACGTTGACGCAATCGCCGTGTCCAATCTCTGCCCACCGTTGACCTTCGCTGATGACGCCATCTCATTCAGCACTACGGCTGTGTTATCTAGGAGGTGTTGACTTCTCCCACCCCTTTCCTATTTAGCAGGGCGGACGCTCTGCTAAAGTGAAAGGTGGAGATCTTTCCCGTGGACTCACGTGAGTCATTCGCGTTCTTACAGACCGAGAGCTGCAAAGCGGCCGTTTTCGCACTTTCGTGTTCGTAGTTTCACGATTTTAAGAAAACCGGAAATGCGGAAACTCACTCCTTTTTTAGACTGCCTCTTGGTGTGGTAGCTGACTATCACGCACGACATCGTGCTTGCGCTGCAAAGTGCGGTGTCGCCTGAAGCGGAGAAAGATGCGCTGCGTAGCACACCGTGCGGCCCTGCTGTCTGCCTTGCGGAGTACAAGTGTTTTTCATTAATAAAAATGCCACATTCGTGCTCAAAGTCAGCTCTTGTTTTCATAATATTGTCGCAGAAGGAAAAGGATCGACAAGCGTAAACCTGAAACTAAAGGTTCAATCAACAAGCTTGTGCCAAGTACAAAAGAAAGTTCGAGCGTCGAGAGAGCAGCAGCGAGCGTCGAAGACGGCAGCTGCGAGTGTCGAGTAGTCGGCGTGACAGCCGGATAACGCGCAAGCGCGGGAGTCTGTCGTCAGGAGAGTGAGTCGGCAAGGTTGCGCTGGGCTCCTTACTTATCACAGTCGGTATCTCGAACATTCGAGCACCGAACATTTGGGGTAAGAGTGAACGCGATTCTTTTAGAATTGTGGAGTTTTGTTCCTTCTCGGTCATAATCACAGCAATATTAGGCTTATAGTGGACGTCGTCTCAAAGAAAAATTTGGCATTTCTCGTTTATTTTTTGATCCAGGTAACGTCATCTTTTAAAATGTTCGCGTTTTCTCCCAACCTCACTGGCAGGGGTATCAAACACGTGGCCCGCGGGCCGCATGCGGCCCGCAAGTAACCGGTTACAAGCCTTTGTTCCCATTTCTCAAGCGCTAGAAATTGCATGCGCCATAAGATTATAATGTCACCGATTCATTTCTACTCTATACGTATAGTTCTGCTCTTCTAACATATTCACATTGTTTCGTTTTAACTTTTGCTTCCCAGCTTTTTCTCACTTAAGCTGCATGAACTCTCGCTCAACTGGAGCGACTGCCGAAGATAAAGCTGTCAGCTTAATACTCTCGCCTTCAGAAACATCACCATAAAATACAAGTGTTTTATTAAACTGCCTGTATAAAAATCGCCAGGAAAGCAAGACATGTCGTAGGAAGAAATATTTATTTTGAAAACATCTTCAGTTTGGATAATTCCCGAGTGAATTGAGCAACGGGGACAACAGTGGGCATACTCTTTTGTTCAAAAACAAAAACTGCAGCATAGTGGCGAAGCACTGTCTTTTTAATTCATATTATCAGATCAGGTAAGAGCCTAAAGTAGTCCTCAATACAAATCAAACTTACAGATGTCACAATCAAGAGCATGGAGTCTCTTCACCGTAGCACGCTTACTCCCCCGCCTTACACTGGCACTCTACCTTTCGGGGTGGGATATCTGCCCCCGCACTCAAATGAGTTTGAGACCCCTGCTCTATAGCATCACATTCTCACGGAGTGTTGGCGTCCTGGCATGCATAGTTTATTGAGGCGGGCCGCTATAGTCAGTTACAGGTTAAGAATAGTTTTCGAGGGAAAAGAAGGATGGGAGGAGGAAGCAGACAAAACGCTGAAGGAAGGAGGAGGCTTCCTCCTCTTTTCTTCAGCATTCCTTCTACTTCCTCCTCCCCAACCTTCCTTTCCTCGAAAACTTTTCTTAATCTGTAACTGACTATAGCAGTCATCTCTGTTTTTGTTCTCCCCTACCAATTATTGCTTAAACACTGGACGGTACGACCAACTCCATTTCTCAATTATTCACCGGCCAGAGATGTATTAACATATTTTCCTCAGCGCCTCATTTTCTGCTAACCAACAGTGGCATTCTGAGGTATGGACTTTCACTTTTAGTGTACACTTCGACCCTTCGAGCACCAAGGCGCGATGACCAGTGAAGCGAGAACCGCCGACCGGCGACACAGTACTTACTGATGCAGTTCTCCAGGCCGTCGTAGTAGGCGTTTATTACAGCAACCTGGGCGAGCTTCTTCCACTCGCCCTTGATGTGCGGCTTGCGAAGCTGCCCATATGCGTAGTCTGTGGACCACTTGCGTAGCCGCATGATGTTCTCGAAGTACGCGTCAGGTTGTAGCGTCACACTGCGGTAGTGCTCCTCCACAAGAGCGTCCCTCAGCAGCTCCTCCGGGTAGCCGATGTGCGGCTGGATGGCCTGGGCCTTGGACCGTGCCCGCTGCCGCGTCTGCTCGTCCATCCAGTCGATGTCGTCCAGGATGGCCATAAACTCTTTCAGGATAAATTTGACCATGTCAAGGGCTGCGGCCTTGCTCTCCTCCAGGAAGAAGTGCCGCACGTAGAGCGAGGACAGCGCGATGCCCAGGTAGCCCGTGAGTGAGACCATGCACTGCTCCCAGCGGGCCGTCTCGCGGGTTCGGCCCGTCAGCACACCATTGAACTCCTGGAGCTGCTCGCGCCACTGCTTGCCTAGCGTTGCGTACGATTGGAGCACCACGCGCCACACCATGTAGTTAGCAACGGTGCGCGCCGGCGTGCGCAGAAGTAGAGACTCGAACTGCTTCACGAACTCGGGCACGACCACGATGATGGGCTCGTCAAGGGTGACCTTGTCGACAAGCAGTGAGTTGAAGTAGCGGTTCCAGTCAATCTGCATGTGTACCGCGGGGGCAGTTTAGAAACCAAACGGGAACTTTCGAGAGGTCTGAGGTCGCGACCGTGATTTTTCCAGACGAGGCCGGACGCAGTTGTTTTCTGCCGTCATATGTAGGTTTTCCGACGAACGGTCAGGTTTTCAGATTCACTGATAATTTTAGTCATTTGTTCAGAGAGCTAATGAAACCATTTTTTGTTGCGCTCATAAACTTCTAGCTTACGATTAAGTCAGACCAAAGCCGTCAAATTTTAAATAATTAAGTTAATTTAATGTATTTTCTTATTTTATAAGGCACCGCATGAAACAAAGCTGCGTGGGTAGTTACGTCCAGTACTGACAAACCTATGATTCATTTTTATCACATTACCGTCACAAAAGCAGATAGAAATAACAGAATATCATTATGTCGTTGTTCTGCCTAAATGATGATTCACACGGCGTTAGTTCACACAGCCCATTTTCTTACGCTACGCTACGTTACAAAATCTGAAGGAATGGTTCACACATCACCGTATTCTTAGTTTCCTACGTTAGGTGCTAGTGACCGAGACATTCGTGTCTCGAACGTCGCGTGCTAGGCTATCTCTTTGAACTGATAGATAGGCTTAAAGGAGCTGTGCAACAATATTTAATTGGAATGTTTTTCACTTTACTCGAGCTTACTGGCACTAGTGGGGCTCAAGGATACTTGCACGCAACGCCACTGGCCAAGAAACTCTCTTGTTGCGGTGTAATTTCAAGGACAAAAGCGATCATTTTCATTCAATCTCTCCTTTGCAAAATTTGATGACGTAACGTGGGTATTGCAGTACACCCATATGACGATATTTGAATGCGGTTCATAGATTGGACCCGAGCATTGCGTGGGCACTCGATTTGGGCTCGTGATAATTACTAGCTCGAGAAGCATTCGGGTAGTGGCCCGTGTCCAATCGCTGCAACGACAACATTAGCCGAGCCATAACAATGTCTGGAACTCAGCGCGTTTCTTGTGCTTTGCCAACCCGAGCGCGTGGCTATGATCAACATTGGCGGCATATAATCGGCTGCAGATCACGTGTCCGCTTGTTCTGGCTGCGAGTTGAGGGGGTGAACGCTGCTCGTTTTTCTTTAATTTTTTCTGGGACTTAAATTGCGTGGGGTGAAAAACGAACGCGTGTTTCATAAGTCATGAACGTCGGGGATTCGTTCTAAGCGGTATTTGCGCAAAGTACACAAAATGTTGCATCGCCCCTTTAATATGAAGCACATGTGTCCGTGTGACTTGTACGTGAGGTTTCGTAACGAAACATAACGTAAGAAAACGTATTTAGGAGACACCAGCTGACCAAACCAAGCATACAAATGTAAGGAGGACGAGAGAGACGCATTTAACCGCTGGACTACCAACCGCATTTAATGAAACACTTCATCTTCATCGACAGGCTAGGATCAATAAAACCTACCTTGCTGCACTTCTTCCTTTTTTTCTCCTTTTTGAAACTAGGGCATTCTATTTGTCTGTCTACTTGTGGGCGGTACTTCTTAGGGTGCCTTCATGTGCGCTTTGCTTAGGGTGGAGTCATCCGGCCATTTTGTCCCACACTTTATTTTCCTTTTTTGTTCAGAAGCGCGTGAAAGAGCGTGTCCCTGCACGCGTCTGTGGCGCTGACTGTGCTATGGCGACATTTTGTTTTCGGCGATTTCTTTGTATTTTCCCCGTGAGCGCGTGCTGTCGGCATCGGGTACTACAAAGGGTGGCATCACCCTAAACAGAAGGACATTGAGGCACCTAGTACTTCTACCTCGCAAGAACGTCTTATCTTCTCTGGTTAAGGTCACAGATGGTGAACTAACACACATATCCCCTTTTTCTTCTATGTTTAAGGCTTCTAAAACCTCACGTGCAAACCGGTTTCGATGGTGCCCCATGATGGTAACTTTGTCTAAGTTTGCCTTGCACTTGCAGTCACGGCAATGTTGGGCTAAGTGCCCTGCTGCCGTCAAGTTCTTCAAACTATTGGCATGTTCCCGAGTCCTATCATTTATACACCGCCCGGTCTGTCCGATGTAACAGCGGCCGCATGTCAGGGGTATGTGGTATATAACCTCCTTGTCGCACTGGGCATAAACGGTCCTGTGATTGGTGCCGCACTCCTTGCTGTTGCTGGTTTGCCCCTGATTGACCTTGCGGCACAACGAATAGGCCTTATTGGGCGCCGAGCACAGCACTTGTACCTCGTGCCGATTTGCCATCTTTTGTAACCTATGTGTAATCCCATGAATATATGGGACAACCACAAACGGTCTTCTTGTCTTCTTTTGCTGTGTGGAAGGGTCGTTGCGTCCGCATGTCGTATTGATGGTGCGGCAAATTCTTTCGCACACGGAGGCAATTACATGTCGTGGGTGAGCCCGCGTCCTCGAGTCTGGATATTTGCAACTCGAAGCTTCGGGAGATCTGATGCTCACGTGATTTCTTCAGGGTAGAAAACAGGGCTGTGACAGCTACTGCCTGCTTAACCGTTTTTGAATGCTGCGACGAGAAGGGGAGAAACCCTTTGCCTGAACGGGCTTGGTATCTCCGTGTGCGAAAGAATTTGCCGCACCATCAAGACGACATGCGGACGCAACGACCCTTCCACACAGCAAAAGAAGACAAGAAGACCGTTTGTGGTTGTCCCATATATTCATGGGATTACACATAGGTTAAAAAAGATGGAAAATCGGCACGAGGTACAAGTGCTTTGCTCGGCGCCCAATAAGGCCTATTCTGTTGTGCCGCAAGGTCAATCAGGGGCAAACCAGCAACAGCAAGGAGTGCGGCACCAATCACAGGACCGTTTATGCCCAGTGCGACAAGGAGGTTGTATACCACATACCCCTGACCATGCGGCCGCTGTTACATCGGACAGACCGGGCGGTGTATAAATGATAGGACTCGGGAACATGCCAATAGTTTGAAGAACTTGACGGCAGCAGGGCACTTAGCCCTACATTGCCGTGACTGCAAGTACAAGGCCAACTTAGACAAAGTTACCATCACGGGGCACCATCGAAATCGGTTTGCACGTGAGGTCTTAGAAGCGTTAAACATAGAAGAAAAAGGGGACATTTGTGTTAGTTCACCATCTGTGACCTTAACCAGAGAAGAGAAGATGTTCTTGCGAGGTAGAAGTACCGCCCACAAGTAGACAGACGAATAAAATGCCCTAGTTTTAAAAATGAAAAAAAAAGGAAGAAGTGCAGCAAGCTAGGTTTTATTGATCCTAGCCTGTCGATGAAGATGAAGTGTTTCATTAAATGCAGTTGGTATACTTCGTTTAAGCTTGGGTCCAGACGCAGCCGATGCTACGAGCGCGAGCGTGTGGCCCTGAACAGTGCTTGCATTGCACGAGCGCGCGTGCGCTTGGCAGGGACGCTGAAAGCCCGGAGCTCGCGCCTGTAGCATCGCCTGCGTCTGGACCCAAGCTGAAACGAAGTATAGTCCAGCGGTTGAATGCGTCTCTCTCGTCCTCCTTACCTTTGTATGCTTGGTTTGTTCAGCTGGTGTCTCCTAAATATGTTTAACTAACGTGCTCAACTCTTTCCCGTGGTAAGTAAACGGACGTAAGAAAATGGTCCACTTACGCCACGAGTCACCGGAAAATATGTGTTTCATAGTAACCGTGGCTACCAGTTCAAGGAGATAGCTCTGGCACGCGACATTCGAGACAAGGTTGTTTCGGTGATTTATATGTAACGTAATGAAATGTAAGAAAACAGTGCCAGCTGGGAAGCAGACTTCATTTATACCGGAAGATATTTGAAAAACGCTCATGTTAAAGTTCTTTAGACGCTACTGGCACACCCTTTCCCAAACTTCGTTGAGTGCATTTTGTTTCTGCCGCCAAGTGTTGACGATTTCTACGCTCGCGAGAGGACTATTTCCCAAGCTTCGTACTTTGACTATACTTTATCATGTTGATCTCACCAGCCACTTTCGTTACAGTGAACTAGAATATAGGGGTAGTGGAAAAATCGTCGGCGGCGCTCCATTGGCCGTGTGAAGCCAGAAGTGTAGACTACCGCGAGTGGCGCTGTTGTCGAAATCCGGAGGACATGACTACTGTAACACGGGATATGGCGTCGCGTACGTTCTCAGATGGTTTCTGTGGTGTCTATGGTCGTTTTCGCAATTTGTTTTCGTGAATGTCAAGTGCTTAGCGTTATGATTACATAGGTTCGAGTCTTGTCGCTAAGCAATGAAAACGAAGAGAAAGAAGACAGATGCGAACCGCTACGCGCCAGCATGCAAGACGGGTTACCCCGGTTTTCACTACATTGCCCAAGTAAGCTTTAAACATTAATTCATAGACGTTGAAATACCCATAAATTATACACAGGCCACACTAATGAACCGCTAAGATCAAAAACAGCTACGTTTGGCGCGAACTTCGCTGGCAGGAGTGCTCCGGAATCGAACACCAGCGCTACCTGGTAGGTTCTACACGAAACGCCTCACCTGGAAGCCGGCTATTTTTCCACTACTCCTATTCTAGCTCACTGTACTTTCGTATAGTACCATCACTGCCGGCAGGCATTGTGGGAACTGCAGTCTTTGTGCACGTGCGACTGCAGGGCTGCGCGAGCCAAGCACGGCTGCGCGAGCAAGCACATTGACGGCACGAGCTTTCTCCTGCACTGGCGCGACTGCCTTCCGTCTGTACTTCCGTGGACAACAGCTATGGAGGTGTCAGGCATGCGTGGATTGCTTAGTTAGAGCCAGTTAGAGTCTGCGCTCAGTGAGATCCGTGCCGACTAATAGAGTACTCATCTAAGAAATAGCATGCACGTACCTGTGGTGTCAGCCTCTTAAGGCTGTTCAGGGGCATCTTGTTGTACAGCTTGCTCATGTTGCGCTTCTCTTCGCGTGGCAACGAATACTGCAAAAAGAAAGGAGTGCCATTATACTATAGGTTGTCCTGAAATAACCAGGCTCGATCTAAAGTAGGCCGTAAAAATCGGCGCCTGCACGTACCAATCTCAACGTTTCGTCAAAGGTGTATTTCACAGGTCGTTGTTCATCTTGTAAAATTAGAATGCGTAGCTCCCTCGCTGTAAAAAATACGGCCAAAATCTTGCCAGGGTCAACGGCGGATGGCGACGCAGACCAGCGAGTCGTGTGGCGGGGCGCGTTTGGCGTATGTATTGATTCATGGCTCTACCTCCTTGTCAAGAAAGCTTACAACGACAGTGGTCTAATGAAAAGAACGTATTCTTTTTGTAATGCAACTTTATTATAAAAATTAATTCGGACAATAACAGCAAAACTTGAAGTAAAAAAATATCCACTCTCGTGAACAAGGAAGACCAGCGGAGCTGTACTCGATACACTGTGTGCTTCTTCTTTGTCGTCGTCTGTTTTTTCGCTCTGTTTCCTACTGATGAATTCCCACCAACGCGCCGCCCAACTATCCATTCTTCTATTAGGATGATGATGATGATGATGCTGCTGCGGCTATTTCCCTTTGAATCGGGAGGACTCAAACAAGGTTTGTGCCCAAGCCTGGGAGCGTAGGTGTCTTAATGCTCCCTGAGGTGGATCTTCTGCCACCAGTCCTCCAGTCTCCTTTTCGTTTCTGCAACAAGCCTTTTTGTGTCGTTGGAGGCTACCTTCAGCCCCGTAGCTGGGCAGACTGCTGTGGATTGTCCGATTTCACTGTCAGTGAAGCCCAACGCTTCAGCGAGCACTAAGGGTCTCGGACGCCTTGGGTCATTGTCCTGTGACCGGGACGGCTTGAGTCTCGCGCAGTCTAGCACAATGTGCTCCACCGTTTCGTCGCTTACCCCACACACCCTACACATTGTTGACGTAACAGTGGTGTCGAAACGACGCCTATAAGACAGCGTCCGCAGTGCCCCGGCACGTGCCTCGAACAAGAAGCGGCTACCCAGGCTGTTGTCGTACAGCCGGACTTCCGAGGCGATGGTTATTTTGTTGGCGAGGTACACCCCCAGCGTCGATTTCGTTTGGGCGTCTTGGAGCCATTGTTGGGTCTCGCAGTCTCGGACTCTCTTCCTAACTTCCGACGTCCACTCCGTCTCCGTCGACGCATCAACAGGCTCCGAGAAGAAGCCGTACTTGTGTTGAAGGTGATAGAGGCGCTTCTGCCAGCGGGTCCGCAGCCCAGTCAAGTTGGTGTATATAAACAGTCTCTTCGCCCAACGGCATCTATCCATAAGTCGAAGGCGTCCGTCATACGCTATCTTGCTTGAAGCCTCCCGAGCCTCAAAAGAGGACCAGCCCAGGTCACCCTGCACTGCCTCGTTGGCGACCGCTCCATGGCAGCCCAGTGCCTGGCGTCCTACGTCTCTCTGCCTACGCTCCATATTGGCGCGGACATCTCCTGGGACACACACCACTGCATTTGCAAATGTTAGTCCGGGTACCATTACTGCTTTCCACAGTTCCCGCGAAACGATGAACCTGTTGCAACTCCAGAGGCTTCGCTTACGGAGAATGCTGGCTCCTCGTAGGGCTGCTTGGCGGAGATGGGTGTGATGGCCTTGCAGGTAGTCTGTGTCGTTCGACATTGTGATGCCCAAGTACTTGTACGAATCAAGAATTGGTACATCGGACCCTCCGAGACGAAGGCTATCGAGAGTTGTCTCGAGGGAGCCCGAAAACACCACCGCCGCTGACTTGCTGGTGTTAAATTTTAAACCAAGTCCCATAGCCTCCTTGGAACATATGTCAAGAAGCTTTTGCAGTTCAAACACTGATCCTGCGGTCAGTACCACATCGTCCGCGTACGTCAATCCCGGTAGAACCCAGTCAACTCGATCCCCATGCTCCAAATGTGCTAGTGAAAAGCCCAGTCCTGATTGTATAAGTTGCTTCTCTAGGGTGGATACATATAGCATATACAATAGGGGAGAAAGCGGGCAACCTTGGCGTAAGCCCCTCGTCACCAGCACCTCCTCAGAGTGAGCATCATCAAGGTGGGTCATAACCGTGTTGCCATGGTATAGGCGGGAGATGAGTGTTGTCCACTCCGGCGGCATGTCAAGCTGTTGTGGGCTAACAATAAGCTGGGCATGGGAAACACTATCATAGGCCTTTGCGATGTCAAGAAAACAACATATTAGGCTCCTCTCCTCTTTCCGTGCAACCTCAATACATTGCGTTAAGGTAAACAGATGGTCCTCTAATCGGCGTCCCCGTCGGAAGCCTCCTTGGATTTCTGTCAGCATACCCTCCTCCTCTGCCCATGCGGTCATGCGCTCTTTCATGATGTGGGCGAATATTCTATACACCGTGCTTGTCACAGTTAGGGGTCTGTACTGTCGAAGGTACTGACGGTCACATCCTTTTTTAGGAATCAGGACAACCCTGCCGCATCTCCAGTCTTGAGGAATCTCTTCTTTCCCAGATGCAATATCATTAAAAATTCCTGCGAGTTGGTCCCTGGAATCCTTGCCCAGTGCTTTGAGAACACTTGCCGGAATGTTATCTAATCCCTGGGCGGTGTTGTTCTTAATATGCGCTAGTGCGCGTATAACTGACACCCTACCAATTGTTACATTATTGCAATCCGATGCACAGTCTGCGCCTTCCTTGGGGCTGAGATTTTGTAGTGATTATAGCTGGAAAGGTTGGCGCCATCTACGAGCGACGGCGGAAACCATAGTGGTTGTGTGCTTGCTGCCGTCGCTTAAGGTGTATCCACACGACGGACCAAATTGCTGGTTTGGTCCGCGGGCCGCGCATCACGTGATCTTACGTCACCGGTTTTCGAGGTCCGCCGGCGGTCCGCGGCCCGCGCTTCTGAGAAATGCCAAGCTACTTTTCTCGCCCGGACCTTGGCGGCGGACCACGGCGTTTTTAGTATAATTGAAGCGCTAAGTCTGGCAACAAGCTGGCTGTTGACCGCCAACTGTTGAAGACGAAGAAGACGAACCTTTTGTTGTGCGACGAAAAGAGTTGACTATGCAGACCAAGATCTTTCCTGCACATCCAGGGCTTCATCCAGCATGCCCTTTTCGGTTCACTTAAGTCCTCCTCGTCCTCAATAGTCAACGCCAGGGCCACCGCGGCCAAACGTCTCTTTCGTTCAACCTCATCTTGGCTCCTTACAAATAGCCTCAAAGCAGCTCGCTGCATGCGTTTGGTGGAGCTGTGAGGTCGAGGGTTAGACCGGCCCGTTCGCTCTGTCGTCTGCTCTTTTGGTCCGCCGTGTGGATGCTCATTGCAGCCGGGCGGACCGCGGGCCGCGCATCACGTGATCAATCGGTCCGCGGCCCGGTCCGTCGTGTGGATACACCTTAATTCACCAATGTTTGTTTGCAAACAAGGTCGCTATCACCCCCTATCGGCGGACTCCTGAGCGCTTCCGGTTTTCCTCTTCTTTTCCATTGGTGTCGCATCCTTTTGTTATTTGTACTACTTTCTACAATGCACTAATCTTCTTACAAACATGTTACAGAAACTTCTCCGAAGGAAACTCGTCTTACCCGATCGCTGTGCGTTTCTCAAGAATAAATATATACACTACCGGAAGTCCACTGGGGCACAAAATACTGTGGCGCCCTCGAGCTATCAACTCCCGCCGAATGTGGTGAATAGATGGCGGTAGCTGTCAAGGTGGATTTGTGTCGACATACCGGACACGATCCTGGGGAACCTAGCCCTTAACAGCTCCGCTGTCAAAAAAACGCGGTTCCATAACGACGGCGCTCTCGCTGCAAACGGATTTCGTTTGCGTGTCGTCTGCTCTCTTTCGCCGGTCGGCCACGCCTTCCGACGCTGCTCCCTGACGCTTCTTTCAATATGTTCTCCAAACGCGTCCCACCACTCCATTCGGTCGTCTGCGTCGGCGTCCTGCCGTAGACCCTGGCAAGTTTTTTGCCCCATCTTTTTACAGAAGAAGCTACGTTTTGTAGTTTTACAAAGATAAAACCGACCTGTGATATACACCTTTGACAAAACGTTTAGATTGCTAGGTGCCAGGCGCCGATTCTTAGCGGTCGTTTTGTTATTTCAGACATCTCTATATACAGTCCTACCCACAGAAACGAAGGGCGTTGCCGAGTCCCGATTGCATTATTATCGCTCAGCAGCTAAGAAACTTGTGCCACCTGCCAATAAGGAACGTTGAAAAACA
Organism: Ixodes ricinus; assembly: GCA_037355805.1. Taxonomy (NCBI): domain Eukaryota; kingdom Metazoa; phylum Arthropoda; class Arachnida; order Ixodida; family Ixodidae; genus Ixodes; species Ixodes ricinus. Next base: position 16,954 of record JAZHYW010061150.1, read on the forward strand.
AATCACGAAGCAAATAATGTGAATATAAGTTAGGACGTTCCTAAGGAGTCAGTGACAATAGGTTGGTTCACATTATGTGCCAGCGAAGCCCAACCTCCAAGCATGCGTATGCTGCCCTAAACGATGCTTGCACTGCAGGAGCGCATATGCTCGGCAGGGACTATGTGAAAGCCCGTTGCTCGATCGCTTTCGTAGTCTCTGCTTCGCCCACACTTCAAGCGAAACGGATGCACAGAAGCAGAGGCATCCATCGCTTCTCCGTGCAGCTTGTATTCTACAGGTAAGGCCGGGGAGTAATATACGCACTCGCGTACTCTAAGCATCAATACCCGAACTTTCGTTTAGTCAGCCTATAGCCAGTAAGGAGAACGGGCCCAGCACCTCCCAGGTAAAGAGGCCACAGTGCTGGGTGTGTGACGCCACCTACCAGAGGCCAGTGAGGGGCACGGACTGGACATGAGTGGTAAGTCAGCGGTCGGTTGTGACTCGTGTTCGATTAGTGAGGACACGAGCTACCAAACGAACACTGACGCAGCACTCGTGTCCTGTCCGTGTCCCGCGCTGACGTCACGCATCCTGTAATATGGCCTTGTTATCTCGGAGGTGTTGCTTCAACTGTCATACCCTCTCAATGGCAAAACGAATCAACGGTTTCTGCCACTCATTATTGGAATATAATTGGTTTTAACGTAGAATGTTTTTTATCGAGCGATTTTCATGGAGTTATGTAACGTTTGACTGTAACAGCCAGCTGTAACAAAAAACCGACTCTGAAAAGCATTACACCCATAGGAAACTACATAAAACTATCCTGGAAGGATCTGAATTGCCAACCTTGAGATTGCGAGCCAGGTGCTCTGCCGACTGAGTTACCTAAAGTCGGTGGCTGCTAGCACGCAAAAGAGAACTCATTGGGGCGGTCGCACGCTTCGTGACTTTTCCTGTTACCGCTGCACCATCTCACGGTGTCTGTCAGATATGCGAGCGAATCTTCTGTTGGCGGTGCCGTTCAGACGCCTAATTCTTCTTCCTGGAGGACCTATTGCACATTCTGTGCTTGTCTTCATCAACGCGCTCAATCTTGTTTGTTTTATTTTTCTTGGTTCTGACGGTCACCGTGTTAAATAGCGATCTAGCAGGGTTGGCGAAAAATACCAAAATATTGGATTTGCCGATTTGATGGCGCTAGAATTTAAGGGATCCGTGCCGGTACTATTCTTTCCCCGGCTATACTTTATTTATTGTAGTTATGCCTAAACGTAACAAAGCGCTTTGAAAATGATCTAATTGACCGTTTTCAAAAGTGCGCGCCGTTTACATGTTGCGGCGCCAGTTATTTGAGTCCGCCATTGCTTGCTTGGGCACGTACTCGGAGCATGTATCGGACACGAGGGCTGTGTGAGTGTTCGGCGAAGACTCGGCTTCGAACACACGTACGATTTGTGGTCAAGAAATGGCGGCGACCGATGTTGCTGGATTCTTTATTCTCTGTCGCCCAACCCAGCTACGTTATGCTTTAAAGTGGCAACCGTCAATCGAGAACGGTCTACACACTGACGGGCACGGACCGATGCCACCTCGAAGACAAGGCCTGTGCATGACGTCACCGGTAGTGATTCCCGCCCCAAGCGGCAAACACGCTTTGGAGCTCACCAAAAGTCGGCACAAAGTGGCAGACCCGCGCGTCTTGGCGTCGCCCCACCCTTTAGCATCGCGCTCGTTGTCAGACGTTGCAGGACGCGCTGGTAGCGACGCTGAAGCGGACTACGCGGCCTTGCGTGGATGTACTAGTGACGCTGTATAAGGGGAAAGGCTCAATATCCTAGCTTTATAGGGGGTTTTGTATGGACGCGGCGTTGCTCACATTGGCCAGCGCGATCTCGAACTGGAGCGCGTCCCGGAGCTCGGTCTCTGCCGCCTTCTTGTCGGCCCCGAGCAGCTGAGCGGCCTCCGTCATGAGCTTCAGGTATGCGGCCACGACGCTGTCGTTCAGCCCCTTGAGCAGGTAGCTGCGGTCAGGAGTCCGAGAGAGGCTTGGTCCAGCTGCAAGCACTAGGAACTCACTTTCACATTCGGTTCCCCTTTCATCCTACACTCTTTAGATGAGTTCCGTGCGTATATTTTCCTCCCGAAGAAATCGCAGACAACCAATAGCTGCGATCAACTGAGGAAGCCGAGAGAACGAAAAGTCTCAAAAAGCGCCATGCCCCCAAAACCATGTCGCTACCCTCCTGGCACACCTCGCAATTCAGAGCTGGTTCACGCAATGGCGTTTGACGAGGATCAACCGTGTTGGAACAACATGTAACCCCTTAGGACGACAAAGCACACTGGAAAATCGGCGCCGTCTCTCAGCCCAAGGTAGCCCCGCAACAATTCCATTCCGCGTAGAACTAGAATGAACCTTTGCGGGACAAATCTACGCACTATCTCCGACAAATGGTGGCTTATACTGTTGTTAGAATTATTTCAGCACGCAGTGAAAGAATGATGCGAAAAATATACGTTGAGCCGAAGGTACAGTGTCAGGGCTATCCGATGCGTCCTCTCGTCATGAGCGTATACGAGCGAGTCCAAGCCAGTCGATCACGGTCAAACGCATATCTGAGAACCAGGTTTCAGACAACTTGCAACCAATGTCCCAGAGCAAACCGAATTTTAAATTTTGCGATCAAGGTATTTTTTTACCTTCGTCATTATCTTGTTTCCTCCCGCTGAATAGAGCTTTGTTAATTATTTGTTTTGCTCAGGGGCAGTGGCCATAAAATTTTCCTCTCGGTTTCGAAGTACCGACGAAAAAGTTAAAACGTCTTTTTTTTTTTTTGTAGCGCATACAATTATAGGTTTCCTTTGTAGATAGCCCGCGCCTCCAGGGGTCTTAATCTATACGCGGGAAAGAGCAGGGACAAGGAGACCGGGTTATCGCCGCCTGCTGCGAGTGGCCAGCTCCGCACTGCTGGCGAGCTGCAGAAGACGGCGATGTGCCGGTCCCTTGGTCCCGCCGTGTAGTCTAGGACCCTTGGAAGTCGCCGTTGGGCTCCTGATTACCCATCATGCAGTCTCCCATGATATGACGAAAACAACAGAACCATTGATGGAGGCATTCACCCTAGCAGGACTCAACGCATTCAAAGTAGGTTTTGGATACATACGCCTACTACACACTGCTTCACGCAACTCGCAGCATTGATACCGTTAACATATCAGTGGCGGTATTTTTTTATACTTATTTCTGAAGTCTGTTCGCACTATACGGGGTGTTTAATTTTAGTTCGAATATATTTATTTTAAGATATCCGTAAAAGGTACACTAATGCGGCTACTGCAGGTGAGTTACATGGCCAGGGGAATAGAATTTACTTCGCGCTCCATCAAATATTTAAATAAAATGTGCAATTGAATTTTTAATTAGTGATAATGAACGTATGGTTTCGATTAGAATCTTGCCGAGACTCATCGAAAACAACTGAATCAGTCGCAGATGGACTTGAAGCACGTTGGAAACGCTGGAGATCGCCAAAGTCATCACTGCTGCAACTGGCTCAAGGCTAGCAGCGCGTAAGCGCGGATCAAAAGATTTTTATCCACGTTGTCGCACCGCTAGCGTCGTGCCTGTCCCGAGTGGTGACTTTGGCCCTCCCCGGAGCTTCCCACCTGCTTCAAGTTGTGGGATTCGCCCTTTGGGGCTGGTACCACTTAGAAACACAGAAGGTTCTTTGGGTCCGGATGATGACGTGTTTATTGACTGAAATGCCAACACGCTTCGCTCTTAGACAAGAAACGTCTGGGCGCTGGCTCAATTGCCAGTATCACCCGGTCGGTTTCCCGCGCTGCCGCAATAGACAGATTCACGGAAAGTCGGAGGCCCACAAAGAAAAACCGAGCTCCGTAGAGCCAGGGCCTCCGCCGACGAGAGCCCCTGGCACTCCTTCGGGGCCAGTTTATGCAGCCTCGGAGAATGGATGCGCCCGGGGAGGCCGCTAGCAGTCGCGTCCATTATAACTCGCAAGGGTGTGCCGAAGGCGCGTTCACCCAAAATGGGCAAGGGAGAGCCGGCCCCTTCGGGGATTTCGGCCTCGTGGTTCCTTGTATCCGGGAGGCCGACGCCATTGGTGACGACGACTCCCACGGCCTGCTTGAAGCTAGGCCTAGATAGGGATAGAGGGAACCCGATGGTTCCCACAAAGTTCATCTGAAATTCACTGATTTAGAGATTTTCAAAGACGCTCAGAAACTTTTTAAATAAAACCATACGTCCATTTTCATTTTAGGAATAGTTTTGAAAGCTTAGTTAATTATTTGACTAACGTGAGGAATAACCCCCTAAATCATGTCTCCCTGTCCATATAGACCTTTGCATCGCTTATCACCCGGGCGAAAAATGCCGAGTCACTGAGCTGTGGACGCATGCGCAGCGTCGAATATAACGCACAGCAGAGCAACAGTGCATGCTCAGAAGGCCTTCCACAGCCTAGCAGACACAGATGGCAGCGCGCAGAAGGCGATTTTTGCAAAGGTCTATACGGCGAGCAAGTGTCCTAAAATGCATCTTTGGCGCATCGCAACGCAAAGAGGGGCACGCCAATCAAAGGGCAACATCGAGAACGCGTAGACAAGGCGCGATGACCAGGCAGCCAGGCTCGTGCCATCATTGGTTGAGGTCGGGGGTAAAATAAAACCAGATGGGCGCATTTGGGACGTAAACAAACGAACGCGATGCGCAAGGAGCGGACGAACGTTTTCGGCGTAAAACTCACTCGCAGAGACCGCATTAGCCCCTTAGATGTTTTATATTTTTTGCTGTCTTTAACCCTAAACTATTTTTTTTATTATTGTACGTGCAGCCCGAGCCGCACTCTCTCCACCACCAATCGCTAAGAAAAAAAGAAAGAAAAAAGCGTCTACAATAAGAAAAAAGAAATATGCTTCCATCTCTCGGTCGCGGCCCAAACTAAGCTCCGAGTGAGTCTGTGTTCTCCAAAACAGCCGAAGGGCGAGTGACGGTGGACAGGCGAGCTACAGCCGTTCTAATCGGTTTAGGGACGGCTCTAGGTGGACGAGCTAAATTAGTCCAAGACGGTTAAGGGATTAGTGTTGCTTTCACACTTTTTTTTATTAAGTATGTTTGATTTAAAATTAAACTTAAGTTAGTTTGGTCAGTGGGGCACGAAATTACCCTCTTTATAAAGTAACAACTCCTCCCGATAGTTTTGTTCTTAGGTAAGTTATAAAGGTTGTCAAGCTCTGGTGACAGACTGACATTTCTGAGCACTGTATATGCACCGATTACATGCGTAATTTTAATAGCAGGCGACTAAATGCCAGGAAGGCATATGCAGTGTGCCAGTTATGGTGTTGCATCCAATATTTGAGCGGAGTAGTGTGGTATATTATCGGGGAAAATAAAATAACGGATGAATCTTATTTGAAGGTTTGTTTCTAACATATATGACAACTGAGCACCGGAACCTGGTTTTTCGGCCATCTTTCTTTCAAAATGGCTTAGGGCACTTTTAACTGACTTCTTATACGTAGTCTATTTGAAATATACCTTGGATGCAAGTTATGTATCGAAGTGTTCGTGCTGTACTGCAACACCTCTGTGAGCGATATTCTAATGGACGGAACCACAAAGCAAACAAGCAAACAGTTGTGCATATATTGTGTTTTCCAACCGGTATCCGCTGCCGACTGAAGCAATTCAAAACCGTTGCGAGTTTGACTGCACTACAGCAATATCTGGACCGCGATCGGAAGCCCATAGGTTTTTGTCTCTTAGAAGTTAGAACCAGCAGAAACACGCTACAGTACATTCGGGCGAGAACTGCTAGCCATATACCTGACTGTGAGGCATTACCGATACTTTCTCTAATGAAGACTGTTCTATGTTCTCGCTGACCACGAGCCGCTAACGTTTGCCTTTAAAGGTAACCATAACGACTATTCTGCACGGGAAATTCGACACCTAGCTTTCATCTCAGAATATACTGTCGACATCCGTCATATCAAAGGACAAGATAACGCAGTGGCTGGTGCCCTGCCACGTGTCGGGGCTATGTCCTCGCCCTGTAAAGATCTCGACCTCGAGACACTGGCTGCAGCGCAAAGGGAAGACTCTGAACTTCAACATCTCCGAGACACTTCCACGTCTTTGCAGCTGAAAGAGATGCTCTTTCCACAATATCCGACAAACGTCATCTGCAACATATCCATGGGGACCAACCGACCCTACATTCCTCCCCAATTACGTCGACAGATTTTTGAACAACTCCACTGCCTCAGCCACCTGGGCGTTCGAGCTACGCAACGCCTCATCGGTGCACGTTACGTGTGGCCACGGATGAACGCTGCCGTTCGAGATTGGACAAAACACTGTCTCCTGTGCCAGTGACCAAAAATTACTCGACACACCTACAGACCTCTGATGCCATTTCGCACCACAGGCACCCGCTTCGATCATGTGCACGTTGACATTGTTGGCTATCTCAATCCATCCCGAGGTTTCACCTACATTCTAACTTGTGTCGACCGCTACACTCGTTGGCCGGAAGCAGCACCTATTCCAGACATTACGGCAGAGACAGTCGCGGCAACCTTTGGTACCTTATGGGTCAGCCGTTTCGGGTGTCCATTCATTGTCACGACAGAGAGAGGTCAACAGTTCCAGTCCGCTTAATTCTCATCATTAACCCAGTTGCTAGAAACTCGCCAGATCCATAATACTACTGCCTATCACCCCTCTGCCAACGGCCTGTTGGAACACCTACAACGGCAGCTCAAAAGCGCCATCGTAGCACGTGAAGGCCGAGCTAACTGGGTAGACCACATACCTATGGTGCTCCTAGGGTTAGGCTCTCCTTTTAAAGCGGACCTAAACTCTACATCAACAGAGCTGGTGTATGGCTTCCCATTACGTCTACCGGGCGAGTTCTCTATTGCCACACCGGACCACGCCAACGCCCCCTTCCCCTCACCTCTACCTCGCTGAGTTACGAAACTTCATTCGTCGCTTGCAACCTGTGCCACCACGCCAACCAGCTCATCAAAAGGTATTCACCAGCAAAAACCTTACGACTTGTACCCATGCGTTCTTACGCAAAAATGGAATCAAGAGGGGCCTCACTCCACCTTACAACGGCCCCTACAAGGTTCTGGCACGGACTTCAAAAACATTCACGCTGGATGGACATCAACGGTCGCGAAGAAGTTGTAGTGGCCGACCGTATAAAACCTGGGCAGAGAGAGCGAGAGAAGCGGTGGCCATCGGTCTCACAAGACAATAGAGGATCACACCACGTTTACACGTTCTCTCTCTCTCTGTCAGCACTCCTTAGATGGCCTAACCACCCCCCTCCCCCCCCTCCCCCTTGTAAAGTGAGGAGTGAACTCGACCACTATGCCCAGACAAATAAACCACAAGAAAAATCGTCCGTACCCTCGAAGATGGTACTCTTAGCAAAAGGTAATTGCTCTTAGCATCGCGCCGGGCGCTTTTCAGCTGTGCCTCAAGTGCCAAGTGCGTGCTAGAATACAGTAGCGCACATGAAAGACAAAGAGAATTTGACCCCCTCACGCGAGGCTACATCAACTGTTACGCGAATTGTGAACCCGCGAATCGAGGGGGTACAAACTCGCGTTTGATGTCTATGCAGGTGGCGGAACGTCAAATAAGTTGGAAAGGGTGAAACGGTGTAAAAGACAAAAACAAATAAACACAAGGAGCTTTCTACTGCCCGGGAGAAGAAGAAAAACACGATGGAAAGCGACGGAGAGGCTACTCAGCGTTGTCTTACTTGATATTTGTCTTTCGTATATTTGTACATGTCTTGCCCGTTTTTCTAGTGGTTTTAGTGACCAGTCATACAAACAATCGTGTTTTCTTTTCGGCTATTTTCCTCTTCCTGATGTTTTCTATTTTGTTGAACTTACTTCCTTTATGCTGCTTAATGTTCTGCTCGTATTGCTACAGTTACTGTATTATGGTCACATTTTTTTTTAAGTAACGAGTAATTGAAGTAGTCCGTTACTGCAAAATTTTGTGACGAAATTACATTACAAACTACTTCCGCAAAATGTACCGTGGCAATCACAAAATTACTTGACAAATTAACAGAATTACAAGTAATCCATAACGGATTACTTCCCAAGTCTGCTACTACGCAACCCGCGTTTCTACGCAGGGGAAGGAGGGGAAAGAGAAGTGTTAAGCCCCTCCCCCAAATACACACACACGCACACACACACATCCTATGCAATCTTGTGCGCAGCAAGCGAGGACAAAGGGGAAATATGACACAACAAGGCTCCGCGCGCGCGCGCGCGCACACACAAACACACACACACACACACACACGCGCACGCGCACGCGCACACACACACACACACACACACACACACACACGCACACACACACACACACACACACGCACACACACACACACGCACACACACACACACACACACATACACGCGCGCACACACACACGCACACACACACACACACACACACACACACACACACACACACACACACACACACACACACACACACACACACACACACACACACACACACACCGCGCGGAGCAACGCCATTGGTCGAGGGCGCTATGACGTAAAACCAGCAGCTGCGCCGGCGCTCTGTTACGGGCACGAGCGAGAAATCCCGCGTATTTCTCCCTGGCGCCCGGATCACGCGACGAAAACATGAGGCTTTTGCGATCGGCAAAAGCCTGACGTTTTCGTGGCTTGATGCGCGCGCCAGGAAAAAATCCCCGACATTCCTCCCTCGAGTGAATACCCTCCTCCCCCCCCCCCCAACCCTACCCTCTTCTATTGCCTTATGCGACCAACAGCACCACTGCCACGAGCAAGCAAGGTCCGTGCAGGTTTCCCGTATAAAGCAATCGCTTCTCAAAACTGTGCCCTAAAACGTCGTTTGCTTACGAAGATGATGTACCGCGTGTTGTTCCGGAAATCCGGGATGACATACAGGGCGAGCAGGATGTTGTGGCTGTAGCCAAAATTGCGGTACTGTGCGAGTGCGTTCAGCCAGTGGAAGTTGGACGCGCTCCATCCGGGTCCCTCGACTACGGGCCAGTCCTCCAAGCACCTTCAGAACCTTCTGCAGAGGCTCCTCGGCGTACAAGTCGATGAGGCCGGTGTTGAAGCAGGACCGGTACATGTGCTTCATCTTGTGGATGAAGCCTGGCTCCGAGTCCTGCGGTGGCTCCTCGACCAGCGAGCGCAGCTGGGCGTTCAGCTGGTCCTTCATCGGGGTGATCGGGGACAGCAAAGACTTGTCCTCCGGAATCGTGTGCCGGTTCACCCATCCGCCGCACGCAAATTCGTAAAAGTTCACGCACGGGTCCATGGTCTGGTTCATGTTCTGGAGCAGGGTGGACGCTGCGCAGAAGAAAGCAAGCAGCTTCGGTCAGGCTGCAGGTGTCTGCTCTCCAATACCAACATAACGGCGCCGCTTCGCTTGCCAAATGAGCGTACGACCGATGCCCAGTGAAGAGTTTCTACCGACAACACAAAACTACCTGCTTGACAAATATTTAGCACGCCGGCGTCGCCAAGCAAAGATAAGTGTCAACCAGTGTTGGTGTTACCGGTAACGGGTTACTTTTAGTAACGTAATAACTCGTACTCAGTATAAGCAGAACGTGCTTATACGTTACTCAGTTTGAGTAACGGGTAACGTAGTTACGTTGCTCGTTACACCTTCTTCCTGAAACTTCAAAACAAATTATCTAAATTTTTTTCGTGTTTACATAGGCGTACCACCCACCCATACTGCGCACCAAGGATGTGCAAAATACTTCCAAAAATGTATCGGTATACAAGTCCGAAATATTTTAACAAAGATGTATTTAATTACGTATGCAACTGCACGTTTTTGAAAAGTATAGAATACAATATACAAATACTACTACCAGAGTACTTGATGAGTTTGACGAACGTGTTGGGTTAATACTCAATATGAAGAAAGTAAAACACAAACAGGGGGCAGAGAAAGACATGCGGAAGCTTGTACATGACTCCTGTCCCCTGTCTTGTTTTGCTTTCTTCGTACTTGATCATGTTCAAATACTTTTCCAACTACATTTTCAAAAACGTCCTAGAATCAAATATAACTGAAAAAGAAACTGTGCTTAAAAAAAAGTGGAGTCTATATACACCAGAATCAAGCACTCAAAATAATGTTGCAGGTCTAAAAATTAAATTGTGTTGCAGTAAGATATGCAATTACGTCTGAAAACACAATGTATTTGGTATGAGTTTTATTTCCAGGGCTCATTTGAAGCAAAAAGAAGAAAAAAAGAGTTTTCATAAAACATGTCATGAATGCGACGCCTAAAAATTAATTCTCTTAAACAAAAATAATAATTGTACTCACCCCCTTCATTCATTGACCAACTCTTTGTTTTTTCTTCCATATTTACTGTGAGCGAATCACAGTAAGTTTCGAACTCCTCGTATATAGCTTCCATCGGGAAGAGTACATAATATCGCAGTTGGTAGCGAAGAATAGCGCCTAAAACTGTATTTATGCAGTATTTGAAAAACTCAATTTTCAGTTTTTAAATACTATTGACAAATACATGACCCGATGTGTGTATGTAAAATATGAAAGGCAGAATGATCAAAGTATTGCAAATACGTATTTAAAGTACTTGTATTGTAACTACTGCCCATTTCTGCTATAGACCTTTTTCATCTCAGTAGTTATCTAACCTGTGGACAGAGGGCGCTGACACACATGGCGCGATAAGGTGGCTTCAATTTGGTTTGTTTCGGTTTCAGCTGGCTCACGGCTTTGTTGGTCTGTTATGTCGTCTTCGCTTAGTTTTGAGATTCAAATGTATCCCTTCTGGTACACAACCAAGAATACATTGGTGACAGTGTTGGGAAGTACTTTAAGTACATTGTACTTAAAGAACTACTTCAAGTAGATTTAGGAAACTTGTGCTTTACCTGAAGTACATTCT
>JAZHYW010061151.1:0-14473 GCA_037355805.1 Ixodes ricinus
CCCTATTGCAAATATTTCTAAGGGGCCCGTCGCCTTGAAGGATTATGGGACCTCACAGGTATAAAACCCTTCAAAAATACCCTACAGAAAAACCCTTCAGGGATACCCCATAGAAAAACCCTTTAGCCCACAGCCCCTCAACCAGTCAGACCAACCCTTTAGACGCCCAAATGACTGTGAACCATAGACAAAAATGCAGTTCAAAACATTATTAAAACTTTATTGCAGACATTTAGTTGCACATGCATATTATAGCTCAAAAAGGCGATAAAAAGCAACGTTTGTTCAAACCCGGCGCAAGGAGCTGTAGACAAAGAGATCATATCAAATAGGGACAACTGACTTCTTTATCACAAAGAAAAATATCTTTCAAAGTACTGACAATGGCGCTGGGTATATTCCTGATGTACGGTAGTTCAGCTAATAAAACCGAGCAGATGCACCTCACGGCCACATACCAGTCCCAGTAAGCACGTTTAGCGAAAACCACGCGAACTCGCAGCAGCACCCGTCGCGTTGAGAAATCCCAGCACAGTCACTGTTTCGTCCCGAGATGACATCGCGCCAGCGTCTTCGGCGTATTTTTCGCTCGATGGATGCTTCCTGAAGTCGGACGGACGAGGGCGCGAGGAACAGGCAGGACAGCGGCCGTCATCCACCGTTTCAGGAACCACAGTGCCATAATCCCGGTTGCGCAGGCCCAACATGCGGTGGGACCGCTGGCTGACTGCCGGAGGCTTTGCAGCGAGTAAGCCGACACCATGCCACCATCTCCTTGAATGCGCTGAACACGATGGCGCTCGAGCGGTGCTGAAGGCGGCCAATGCCATGGACCGGGAAAAAACCGCACAGATCAAAACGACCAAGAGGCGAGCCCTCAATGGCATGCTGCCACACTGCCAAACGAAAGTGGTCCGCTCCAAACATTCGTACCGGCTCGTGCGTGGGCAAACCGGAACCGCCGCGAAGGCAAGAAAAAAATGGCTATGGTGGCTCAGGTGGCCTCCCCCGACCACTCTCCCCGCCGACTGCTGGCCTGCCGGCCCCTGACTGACCGCCCTCTCCCCATCGCCGGGTGGAGAGGGTGCCTTGTTGCGCTGCTCTAGGCTTTTTTTATTATGTATTCATGGCTGCACGGATTTCGCGCCAGGAGCGGCTGCGTTCGTTCTCAACAAGCCGCTCGGTGGGTGAGAGAGGCGCCTTGCCGCGCTCTCCCCATCGCCGGTGGAGAGGGCGCCTTGCGCTGTGCCGCGCTGCTCTCGGCTTTTACTATTATTATTATTATTCATGGCTGCACGGATTTCGCCTCGAGCGGACAGGACTGCGTTCGCCTCAAAACACCGCTCGGTCAACACCACTCGGCCCGCGGCTTGTCAATTCTCCACATGGGGCGGTCGCCCTCAGTGGCCTCCCTGGCGACCGAATACCCGGGCAGTGATAGACGGGTCCAGGAGGCCACTCGTATTTGATAGAAGAGCAGTAATAAAAATCTGACCGTACACAGATACGATCGGCATTCTCCAAATACTTTTTTTTCCGTCGCGTACGAAAGGCAGCTATGTTCTAATTCTGCGAAATGTGTTTTCTCCACCTAAGCCGTTGCCCACAAACATCTTAAGAAGCCTGAAGGTTTTCCCGACCCCATTAGCAAAGTTCTTGACAGGCTTTCCAGACATTTCAAGGCGTTGTAAAGGGCACTTCAGACATTTCAGGAGAGCCTCTGACGGGGCCAGCGAACCCCCAGGAAATATCGGTGCCCCCTTCAAACATCTCAGAAATTCCTGAAGTCCCCTTCACACCTTTAAAAGAATCCTGAAGTCCCATCAGAGCGATTTTCAATAGGGCTGTGCCCACTGAAAGCGTCCTGTGGTGACCAGGCGCTTAAATTCGCAACGAATCCTGTTGTCGTTGACGATGATGCTGGCTTGGTGAAGGAGAGGGACGCGACTGTGGCATTGAACACGGGCGCGACGTCGTCACCGATAGCCGCCAGGAATACAGTGCATGATGACGGTGCAGAGATGGTGGCTGGCTGGCGAGGAGGAGGTAGCCATGTCCCAAGAAAGGCCAAAATCTGCAGGATGAAGCAGAAGGATTTTGAAGCGACCGCATAGCTGCCGCTCCTTTGTGCCCACTGAAAGCGTCCTGTCGTGACCAGGCGCTTAAATTCGCAGAGAATCTTGTTGTCGTTGACGATGATGCTGGTTTGGTGAAGGGAAGGAACGCAACTGTGGCATCGAACACGGGCGCGACGTCGTCACCGATAGCCGCCAGGAATACAATGCATGATGACGGTGCAGAGATGGTGGCTGGCTGGCGAGGAGGAGGTAGCCATGTCCCAAGAAAGGCCAAAATCTGCAGGATGAAGCAGAAGGGATTTTGAAGCGACCGCATAGCTGCCGCTCCTCTGTGCCCACTGAAAGCGTCCTGTCGGTGACCAGGCGCTTAGATTCCGCAGAGAATCCTGTTGTCGTTGACGATGATGCTGGTTTGGTGAAGGAAGGAACGCAACTGTGGCATCGAACACGGGCGCGACGTCGTCACCGATAGCCGCCAGGAATACAGTGCATGATGACGGTGCAGAGATGGTGACTGGCTGGCGAGGAGGAGGTAGCCAATGTCCCAAGAAAGGCCAAAATCTGCAGGATGAAGCAGAACGGATTTTGAAGCGACCGCACAGCTGCCGCTCCTTTGTGCCCACTGAAAGCGTCCTGTCGTGACCAGGCGCCTAAATTCGCAGAGAATCTTGTTGTCGTTGACGATGATGCTGGTTTGGTGAAGGGAAGGAACGCAACTGTGGCATCGAACACGGGCGCGACGTCGTCACCGATAGCCGCCAGAAATACAGTGCATGATGACGGTGCAGAGATGGTGGCTGGCTGGCGAGGAGGAGGTAGCCATGTCCCAAGAAAGGCCAAAATCTGCAGAATGAACAGAAGGGATTTCGAAGCGACCGCATAGCTGCCGCTCCTCTGTGCCCACTGAAAGCGTCCTGTCGTGACCAGGCGCTTAAATTCGCAGCGAATACTGTTGTCGTTGACGAAGATGCTGGCTTGGTGAAGAGGAGGGACGCAGCTGTGGCATCGAACACGGGCGCGACGTCGTCACCGATAGCCGCCAGGAATACAGTGCATAATGACGGTGCAGAGATGGTGGCTGGCTGGCGAGGAGGCGGTAGCCATGTCCCAAGGAAGGCCAATATCTGCAGAATAAAGCAGAAGACATTTTGAAGCAACCGCATACCTGCCGCTCCTCTGTGCCCAATGAAAGCATACTGTGGTGACCAGGTGCTTAGATTCGCAGAGAATACTGTTGTCGTTGACGAAGATGCTGGCTTGGTGAAGTGGAGGACGCATCTGTGGCATCGAACACGGGCGCGACGTCGTCACCGATAGCCGCCAGGAATACAGTGCATGATGACGGTGCAGAGATGGTGACTGGCTGGCGAGGAGGAGGTAGCCATGTCCCAAGAAAGGCCAAAATCTGCAGGATGAAGCAGAAGGATTTTGAAGCGACCGCATAGCTGCCGCTCCTTGTGCCCACTGAAAGCGTCCTGTCGTGACCAGGCGCTTAAATTCGCAGAGAATCTTGTTGTCGTTGACGATGATGCTGGTTTGGTGAAGGGAAGGAACGCAACTGTGGCATCGAACACGGGCGCGACGTCGTCACCGATAGCCGCCAGAAATACAGTGCATGATGACGGTGCAGAGATGGTGGCTGGCTGGCGAGGAGGCGGTAGCCATGTCCCAGGGAAGGCCAATATCTGCAGAATAAAGCAGAGGGGATTTTGAAGCAACCGCATAGCTGCCGCTCCTCTGTGCCCAATGAAAGCGTCCTGTGGTGACCAGGTGCTTAGATTCGCAGAGAATACTGTTGTCGTTGACGAAGATGCTGGCTTGGTGAAGAGGAGGGACGCAACTGTGGCATCGAACACGGGCGCGACGTCGTCACCGATAGCCGCCAGGAATACAGTGCATGATGACGGTGCAGAGATGGTGGCTGGCTGGCGAGGAGATGCAGCCATGTCCCAAGAAAGGCCAAAATCTGCAGAATGAAGCAGAAGGGATTTTGAAGCGACCGCATAGCTGCCGCTCCTTTGTGCCCACTGAAAGCGTCTTGTCGTGACCAGGCGCTTAAATTCGCAGAGAATACTGTTGTCGTTGACGAAGATGCTGGCTTGGTGAAGAGGAGGGACGCAACTGTGGCATCGAACACGGGCGCGACGTCGTCACCGATAGCCGCCAGGAATACAGTGCATAATGACGGTGCAGAGATGGTGGCTGGCTGGCGAGGAGGAGGTAGCCATGTTCCCAAGGGAAGGCCAAAATCTGCAGATTGTAGCAGAAGGGATTTTGATTCGACCGCACAGCTGCCGATACTCCGTTTCTAGCAGTGACACCTCGCCGACTTCGCAGACGGCTTTTATTAAGCGTTACCACGACTCCGCCTGTGGCCGGTCACATAGTTGTGGCTGTAAGACGTTTGAGTAGTAAAGCCGCACTGCTACTTGGCCAGGCATTCGTCAGGATTGTGCTGAGGTACGTGCAGTCAAGCCCGGTTTGTCAGAAAGAATGACCGCGTGGAGACCAACCCCTAGTCTGATGCAGCCAGTCATGAGTCGATCCTCGCGCGAATGCGTTGCCGTGGATAACATGGGTACTTTCCCACGCAGCCCTTAGTGGCAACCAGTACTTGTTGGTCGCCACGGACCAGTTTGTAGCAAGTGGAATTAGTTATTTTCCTTGTGATCACGGACGTCACAAAAGAGCTTGTCATGCCTAATGGAGACGTTCACGCGATTCATAATACCCGATTAGATTATTCAGTGATAGCGCCACGTAGTTTACTAGCAGAATGTTCGCAGACATCTGTGCTGCCTCCGGCATACAGCACAAACGGACACCTCCTACCACCCGCAAGCAAACAAAACGGAGCGGGTAACCCGAAGTCTGAATGGACAATGTTGATCACTCACACCGAGCGCCAGCCATGATTGGGATGCAAAGCTTCCAGAACTCGCTTTAGCAACCCCAACCATGGTTAACCGATCTACCGCATTTACGCCCGCGCGCCTTAATTTCGGCACGGGTAGCCTGACTTCCCACTGAAAAACAACTTCTCCGCTCAAGATCCAGGTGCTGCCGGCTCCTACAGCCAATTTAGCAGGACCGTTTACAGCGCAGACTCATACTCTGTTTTACCACATGATGTACCGCAGGAAAGGCTACAGCGCGAGCTCCTTGCTCTGGGGCACATCTCGGAGGCACAAGCTCTCGTGCGTTAAGAGCTGCTCCCAACGCTGTGAGCTCGCGCTTCCAACATTGTCTGCAGTACAACATGACTTAAAACCGAGTATTGTCACGAATGACAAGTGATGAGGCGATGAATAACTGAAGTAAACTAAACGTTTAATGGGGCGAACTTGTGCCCAAAAATAAGAAGGAAACAGAAGATAACAGCAGAGCGTCGCGGGCGTCGAAGTCGGCGAAACAGCAGGATCGAACGCTGGGGCGAAACTGACTGCGGCTCGCCACGCGGAGCCCCTTATGTACATGCGTGGGCTTCTGGAATAATCGGCCCAGAAGGTTCGGCGTGTAGAACTTTCTGACCTCGAACAAGCAACACGGTTCTCGAATTTACCAGAACATTACATTAGATGTCAACAAAAAGGCGTCCCCGCGGCCAGGAATCGAACCCTGGCTTTTCGCGTGGTAGGCAGGCGCTATAACCGTTAGGCCACGCGCGCGCTGCCTACTTGGCAAGCTGCGCGCGCGGCATTACTCCCCCTTTAAAAAGTGCATCGCCCCGATGCAGCACAAAACAAAACAAAGCAAACAAAAAGAACGGTAAGCTAAAGAGTCATTTGGAACACATAAGGTCCACAGTCCTATCGAGCGTAGTACGGCTTCATGCGCACGACGTGGACGACTTCTGGTCGTGGAGGGCGGCGTGATGAAGTCCGTGTTCCGTCGGGCATCACCTCGTAGTTCAGATCCCCGAGTCGACGAAGCACTCTGTAGGGTCCGAAGTAGCGCTTCAAGAGTTTTTCGCTGAGACCACGGCGGCGGATCGGTGTCCACACCCACACCCTGTCTCCGGGCTGGAAGTGGACGTCCCGACGACGAAGGTTGTAGCGGTCAGTGTCGATTCGTTGTTGGGCTTGAATCCGGAGTCTGGCGAGCTGACGGACTTCTTCTGCCCGTTGGGCAACCACCTGGGCGTCGTCGCTTCCGTCGACAGCCGGTTCGTGGGGTAACATCGCGTCCAGCATTGTCGTCACTTTGCGACCATGAACCAGTTGAAAGGGTGTAACCCCGGTGGTCTCTTGCACGGCCGTGTTGTAGGCAAAAGTGACGTACGGCAACACCTCGTCCCATGTCTTGTGCTCCACGTCGACATACATGGCGATCATGTCGGCGATAGTTTTGTTTAGCCGTTCTGTTAGTCCATTTGTCTGCGGGTGGTACGCAGTGGTTCGACGGTGACCGGTGCCACTGAGACGAAGGATGTCTTGCGTCAGCTGGGCCATGAACGAAGATCCACGGTCTGTGATGAGGACTTCAGGGGCGCCGTGCCGGAGGACAATGGACTCGATGAAGAACTTAGCGACTTCAACAGCCGTACCTGATGGGAGGGCCTTCGTCTCGGCGTAACGTGTGAGATAATCGGTGGCGACGATTATCCAGCGGTTTCCCGATGTTGACGGCGGGAAAGGGCCAAGTAAATCCATTCCGATCTGCTGGAACGGCGTGGACGGGGGAGAAATCGGATGCAGAAGTCCTGACGGCTTCGTCGGCGGTTTCTTGCGTCGCTGACACTCGTGGCATGATCGAGTGTAGAGGTGAACGGTCTTCGGCAGCCTCGGCCAGTAGTACTTTTCTCGAATCCTGGCGAGCGTCCTGCTGTAGCCAAGGTGTCCAGCTGTTGGGTCGTCATGGCATCCTTGGAAGATTTCTTCTCGAAGGCTGGAAGGAATAACCAACAGCCATGCTGTGCTGTTGTTGACGAAGTTCTTTTTGTACAGCACCCCTTGCCGTATGGAGAAGGTTGGCAGGATTCGTAAGAAAGCACGGGGAACCGTACTCGCTTGTCCCTCTAGGTGCTCGATGAGCGCTCGTAGTTCAGGGTCGTCTCGCTGGAGTGCGGCCATGTCGTTGACATCCAGAGCGCCGAGGAAACACTCATCATCGTCGTCTTCGATGCAGGCAGGACTGGCCTCGACTGGGGCCCTTGACAGGCAGTCGGCGTCATTGTGCTTCCGGCCGGACTTGTACACCACGGTCATGTCGAACTCCTGCAGTCGTAGGCTCCAGCGGGCGAGGCGTCCGGAGGGGTCCTTCAGGTTGGCGAGCCAGCAGAGCGAGTGGTGGTCCGTGACGACGCGAAAAGGACTTCCATACAAATATGGGCGGAACTTTGTTATTGCCCAGACGACAGCAAGGCACTCCTTTTCAGTCGTTGAGTAGTTCGTCTCCGCCTTGGACAGCGTCCGACTCGCGTATGCGATGACTCGCTCTGCCCCGTCTTGCATTTGGACCAGCACCGCGCCAAGTCCGGTGTTACTGGCGTCCGTGTGGATCTCTGTTTCAGCGAGCTGGTCGAAATGGCCAAGAATCGGGGGCGTCTGGAGTCTTCGTTTGAGCTCGTCGAATGACCGCTGGTGTTCTTCTTTCCATTCAAACTTCACGGCGTCCTTCGTGAGGTTCGTCAGGGGTGCAGACAGCTTGGCGAAGTCACGAACAAATCGTCTGTAGTAGGCACAGAGTCCGAGGAATCTTCTCACGGCCTTCTTGTCAGACGGCGGCGTAAACGCAGCTACGGCGCGGGTCTTCTCGGGGTCAGGGAGAACACCTTTGTTGTTCACGACGTGGCCAAGGAACTTAAGTTCACCATAGGCGAATCGACACTTTGTTGGCTTGAGTGACAGGCCGGCGGTCTTGATGGCTTGAAGCACGGCTCGAAGTCGTCTCAGGTGTTCGTCGAAATCCCTTGAAAATACCACGACATCGTCCAGGTAGACGAGGCAGCTCTGCCATTTCAGACCTGCCAGCACGGTGTCCATGACACGCTGGAAGGTGGCTGGTGCTGTACAAAGTCCGAACGGCATCACTTTGAATTCGTACAGGCCGTCGGGAGTGACGAAGGCAGTTTTCTCCCGATCGCGTTCGTCAACTTCAATCTGCCAGTAACCACTCTTGAGATCCATCGACGAAAAATATCGGGAGTGGCGCAGTCGGTCTAACGTATCGTCAATGCGGGGGAGCGGATAGACATCCTTCTTCGTCACAGCGTTCAGTCGACGATAGTCCACGCAGAACCGCAGGGTCCCGTCCTTCTTCTTTACAAGGACGACTGGAGACGCCCACGGACTTCTTGAGGGTTGAATGATGTCGTCGTCGAGCATTTCCTGGACTTGATCTTGAATCACATTCCTTTCCTTTAAGGAGACTCGATAAGGCGACTGATGGACAGGGAGCGCACCGCACCGGCGTTCTTGGAGGCTGCTGTGCTTCGGTCGTCTTCGGCAACGCCACCTCCAGGCGTTGCCGCATTTAGTTTTCCCGGCGACGTAGGGGAGACAGGCTCTCTCGGCGGGGTCGTGGCGCTGGAGACTCTGAACGTCTGGGCGATGGCGAGCGAGATTCACGGCGGAGAGACGGCACTGGAAGAGGGTGAGCGTCGGAGGTACTCCTCGATATCGCGAGGGCGTCTCGCCGTACCTCGGGCGTGGGTCGTTCGGGCGGAAACCACGCAGCCCAAGTCGACGGTAGGGGCAGCTGCGGTAGATGTGGTCGGCTTCTCCCGCGAGTGGTAGCAGAGCGGGCGTCGGTCGGCCGTTCGCCACACGTCGGTCTTCCTCGGCGAGGGTTGCTCCGGGCGGACGTCCTGGACTTGTCCTTCCTGGCGTCGAGGATACTGTGGCATCGGAGGGTCTCGTCGGGGTGGCGCTGTGGCCTGGCGGTTGGCCTGCGGCGGTCGTCGGGCCATGGCGGCGTAACTCAAAGTCGGTTCCTCTGGCGTCGTCGTGTGGATCGGGACCTCAGGTTGGAAGGCTCGGTGAACTTCCTCTCGGACGACCTCGGCCAGCGAAATTGAGGATGGGCGATCCGCGGCGGGGAGCATCTTGCGGAGTTCTTCTCGGACGATGTCACGGACGATTTCCCGAAGGCCGTTGACACCGGCGGTGTCCTGGTCCAGTCGGCAAGAGGCGACGGTTGGAGGAGCAGGCATGCCGGCGAGTCGATGGTAATGGCTCGCTCGGGCCAACAGCGCGCGCTCGATGTTAGTGGCTTCAGCCACAAAACCGTCGACGGTTGTCGGGGGATTGCGGACAAGGCCCCCGAAAATTTCAGCCTTCACGCCACGCATGAGGACGCGAAGCTTCTTCTCCTCGGCTGCCTCCGGATAGGCTCGGGCACATAGGCGCATGACATCCTCTACGAAGCTGGTCACGCTTTCGTTGGGGCCCTGCACCCTTGTTTGGAGAAGGTCCTCTGCTCGCTGGCGACGGTGGTGGTTAAGGAACGTCCGCTTCATTTCGGCGACGCAGGACTCCCACGTAGTGAAGGACGCTTCGTGGTTTTCAAACCAATGCCTCGCAGTACCCTCCAGCGAAAAGTAGAGGTTCTGGAGGCACTGCTCCGCAGTCCATCCGTTGTGGCGCGCCACACGCTCGTAGTGCTTGATCCAGTCTTCGACATCCTCGTGGATCTCACCGTGGAAGGAGTCGGCGTACGGGGAGCGGCGGGCAGGTAGACGACGGCGGGAGCGGCGGGGGTCGGCGACTGGTCTGCCATCGTCGGCCTCGTTGGCTGCTTGGTTCTGGGCGGCAGAAGTCCGAATTCCGGCTGCAGGCCTTGGGTGCGACGACTGAACCGGATCTCGGTAGTGCCTTCGTTGGTTCTTCGTGGGCTTGGCGTCGGACTTGCACTGCGGGCCCTCGGAGGGGTACGCGGTAGGGGCATGCGGTACCCCGCACCTCCACCAAAATGTCACGAATGACGAGGTGACAAACAAGAAATAACTGAGGAAACTGAAACGTTTAATGGGGGCGAACTTGTGCCCAAAAGTAAAAAGGAAACAGAAGATAATAACAGAGCGTCGCGGGCGTCGAAAGCGGCGAAGCAGCGGGATCGAACGCTGAGGCGAAAACTGACTCGGCTTGCCAGGCGGAGCCCCTTTGTACACGCGTGGGCTTCCGGAACATTCGGCGTAGAAGGTTCGGTCCGTAGAACATTCTAACCTCGAATTAGCAAGGCGGCTCTCGAATTTGCTAGAACATCACACTACATCGTCAACAAAAATGTGTAGGCGCGGCCAGGAATCGAACCCTGGCCTTCTGCGTGGAAGGCAGGCGCGATAACCGTTAGGCCACGCGCGCGCTGCCTACTTGGCCAGCTGCGCGTGCGGCAGTATAAGGGACATCGATCCTGGTGCCCGCGAGAGCTCGGATGTCTCCTGACTACAGCAGGCTGAACAGTACAACCGAGGTAACCGAGACGTACAGTTTCAAGTTTAAGACCTGATGCTGCGCCGGACAAATAGCGCTCAGTTACGCCACCAGAGGTTTCACGGTATCCCTGGCTAATAGGTGGGACGGCCCATATAAAGTAAGAAAGCTTCACGCCTCACGTACACGATCGTTGATCGCGAGTCTCGCTGACTCACGGGACCTGTTCATGTCACCGACCTCAAAGAGCATTATGATTCGGCTGGTGAACTTCTCTTCGCAGGTGCGAAGTGTTGCTGATCTGGCAGGTACTTAGTCTACCGTCTACACCCTCTAAGACTTCAATGTTGGTGACGAAGACGAAGATAATAGGAAGTTCAGACGGCTATTGGTTAAGCCCAGAAACAGCAGTGTACCGCCTATTTTGATTGATTGTGCGCGATTATGAGCGGTATACATTTGAATGTTCTCGCAAACTTAGCTCACGAATAGCTGTATTTATGTAGAAAATATTTGCCTTTTGTAATGCACATTACTGACATCCTGTTTTCTTATTGTTGATTTCCAAGCATAACGCGAGCCAACAAACTGCGAGACGGTACCCATCACCTCCCCGGCACTTGCGACTCAGACGCTACTACCAGCCGAGTAGAACAAACTACCTGAACAACCGCCACTGCCGGGGATCGAGACGATCGTATCGGCGTTCTACGGCCATCTGGGGCACCCTCGACGACCATTGACACCCAGTGGCCTGGTCGTCCAAGCCTCGCTTGGCAGGTCCAGCCGCGCCCCTTTACTGTCGACATGGACGCCCAAGTGGCGGAACCTTTAGGGGGTTTCACGATGAACAGCCATCGCCCGGCGAACCCACCCCGAAGCTACACGGAGAACGAGTGCCGACCTCTGTGCCCGCTCTGTGGGGTACCAGAAATTCACCGCCGTACTAACAGAGCTGGGGCAGTTCATCGCCCACGGGAGCCGGCAGCCGCCGCGAGGGCAGCCATCTTACACCACGAAAGGGATGAGGAGGACGATCATGCATGCGCCATTTCAGCTATCAGGAGGCTCCGTCCTGCTCTCCTCTGCCCCTCATACTAAAGTCACTGGATCCTGGGAAAGTAGCGCCATTGCCTTCCCTACCTGCTAGCCGGACACAAACGGATACTAACATACAGACGACCCAAACCTCGCAAGGCGATTGGCTAATCGGTCTACGTTGCCATGGAAATCGCCATCTTGGTCCATTTAAATCTTCGAAGCTTCCAGAGGGTCGTTCTAAACCAGTCGCGCCAAGATCACCATGGAGCATCATCGTACTGGAAGCGTTCCTCGCCAATATAAGAATCTTTGGCACTCTGTATGCAATCAACTTATTAATCATGCCCATCTCCACGGATCTCTTACAATTATATTGTTCTTCTTGCGTATTTCAACACAGTAAACTTATTTTTCAGTGCCTCCAAGCACCGACACAGCATCTGGTGGTGGTAAGAAGGTGTACGCTTGTTTCGCCGGTGTGTGGTTAGCAGAATCTCGGTATACAAAAACGACTCCATAAAGCTACCCGTCACCAGCGACTCTAGATCGGCTCACCAAGAACGGAGGGGTCAAGGAGAAATTGCTCATTTCACGGACCAAGATGGCGACCACACGGGGAGCTTGGCGTTACTTTCCCAGGATCGAGTGACTTTACCTCATACCACGCCGACCCGTCACCAACAGAGGCCGCGGAGGTCGCCGTAAATATTGGCGGCGACGGACAATTTTGAGAACAATGTTTAACGCCGGGGGGGGGGCGAGGGGCATAATATGTCAAGCGACCAACAAGGTGTGCGTGACACGTCGCGGTGACCGGCAGGAGTGTACCGCTGGCACGATTCTAGAAGCAAAACCCCGAGCTTAAAAGCGAGGGCTCGAACGGTCGCGTGCGTAGCACACGGGACCATGGCGACGGACATTCGAAGCCTGGCCGATAACCAGTAAAGATGTATTTTTCTTATGCCTTGCCTTGCGTGTCTTTCTGGCGGACGAGCAGTAGGACAAATCTCCACAAAAGCCAAATATTAAATAAAAAAAAGAATATATATATATATATATATATACACACAACGGGCATGGTGGCGGGAGGCCGAAGGCGTGGGTATATAACTGGGAAGAAAAAAACCTTTGGTGAGAACAGCAACAACTGATGATTTATTCTTCGACGTTTCGGCCGGAGTCCGGCCTTCGTCAGGAAGAACTTTTACAGATGAACGCGGGTGGTATTTATACAATGCAGAGGCCGAGTCCAAGTTTCAAAAAACGGCGGGATTAAGGTTGGAGTTTCCAAAAAGAAGCGTAGAAAGAGTTCCAGATGGGCAAACGTGTATACAACGCTAAGGTCGGGTCCAAATTTCGGCGGGGTGACGGTTGGAGCTTTCGTGAGAGGGAAGCGTGGGCAGTTCTTATCCGGGTGAAGAAGCTTGACCTTCGGGGCCAGGTTTCAAGGACGGTGAGATGACGTTAATAGCTTCTTGAGAGGGGGCGCAAGGCGACTTCGTGCTCGGGCGGGTAGGGGAGACGTGGGCGATAGCGTACTATATACGACAGTTACACGCGCAAACTAAAACGCTGTCTCAAAAAAACAAAAAAAAAAACAAAAAAAAACGGCACGGATTGATTCGTGGGGCATGCATGGAGTCAGATCTAGAAGGAAAAATGTTAAACCTAGAAATAAAAGGAAAGAAAATAAATATCATAACCTGGAAATATATATATATATATATATATATATAAAACTGAGAAGAAAATAAAAGCCTTGGGGAAAACAACAACAACGGACGGTTTCTTCTCAGTTATTCTCTCAGTTTCACTTCTCAGTTGTATACCCACGCCTTCGGCCCCCCACCACCATGCCCCATGTACATCAGTAAATAAATAAATAGAGAAAAAAAATATATAAATAGAGAGAGAGAGAATAGAGAGATATAAAGCAATGAAGTCGCACTTCAAAACGTTGTTGGAGTTTTAAAGCATTTAGTGAGTCGACGTTTCGGCCTGAGACAGGCCTTCTTCAAGACTGGTAGCCAAAATCGGTTACAGAGCTGTTTTCGGTTTCCACACCAGGGTCGCGTCACTTGTCAGATCACGTGTAAAAATTCCCAAGTAAAAAATGCTGCTATACTCCGTCCCACCCCACGCCCGGCCGCAGCAGACGCCGACAGCCATCAGAGCCAACCAAAGGCCGCGTCAGCTTTCGTGTTCCCAGGCACGGAGCGCCGTCACATATGGAAGGCGCAGTCAGCGTACACAGAGTCGGATCGGCCCAGATGGCCAGCAACGCACGCCGCGGAAGGACGGAAAGGCAAACAAAGCACAGTCAAAAAAAGGAAGAAATAAGCGCACACAATATATCAACGCCAAAACGCATAGACAAACCCCCTGCAGAAAAGAAAAAAAGAAACGTGAAATAAACGCACACAGTAAATCAACGCCAATGCGCATAGACAAACCACCTGCATTAAAAATATACAGGGCGTTTCACGAAATGTGGACAAATTCGATATTGCGAAAACTACGCGTCGCAACAAAAAGAGGCAGGTGTATTTTTGGTCCTGGGCCAGGGGCCTATTTAGGAAAATTATTAATGTCCGAGATAATTAAATTGTTAATTACTTTGGCGTAATTAACTTTTTTAGTATTGTGTTTAAGGGCATAGTTTCAATTAGAAAATTGCTCAGCGTCATCGAAAAACACTAAATCAACCAATTGCAGAACGATGGAAAGCACGCAAGCATTTGCAGCTTTCTGAAAAAACCGCATACAAATGCGACGGGTTTTTAAGTTTCGGTTTGCTATAGTGCAACCAGCCTCTGCTGCGTCGCGCGATGACAGCGCAGCAGAGGTTGGACAGGTTGGATGCACTATCTCTCCACGGGGCGCGGTGCTGCCGAGGCGGAGATGCGCTCCGATAGCAAACCGAAACTCAAAAACCCGTCGAATTTGTACGGTTTTCAGAAAGCCGGAAAATGTTTCGCGTGC
>JAZHYW010061158.1:0-80179 GCA_037355805.1 Ixodes ricinus
ACAAAAGTGGCATCTGGCCCAGTGCTCGTATAAAGATTCATTTGTAAAACACCGTCTTTTTTGCTTATTACATCGTCGTAACGACCTCGAAATTCGGAGTTCTTCGGGTCCGAATCTGACGTCAAATTTACCACGAGTGTATTTTGGATTTTTTAAGATTTATTCGAAAACACAATACCCTCATTATTATTAAAAAAGAAAAAAAAAAGAAGAAAAAAGCGCGTATGTCAACAATCCACAAGGTATGCTATTACGCCACTCCGGAGATTATAGCAGAGCTGATAGGCAACACGTATACTCAAATTTTATCAAACAAGTAAAGGCAATTGAGCAATCACTGGACAAAAACAGCACACTATTGAAGCTGTGTACGATCTGCAGTGATAAATCCGCAAGGAACGGCCAAATCGATAAGAGTGTGTGCGATTGACAACAAAACACCATCCACGACTCAAACTCAGATAATCGAAAGTGTATGGAACTGACAATGACAGATTATACGCCAAGCTAGAAATTTGATGGAACCGGTAAGAAGAAGCAAAACAGAAACATCCATTAGCCGAAAACAATCTTCTACTAAAATAATAATCGATTACAGTTACAATTATTTTTGGTTAAAAATAAGAACTAGTCAATTAGATCACGTGATTACTTAAGATAAAAATGACCCATAATTTGAAAAAAAAAAAGTAACCTTTACTTTTCCGATGACTTGAGATCTTCAAAACTGCTCATATTTCTACCAGTTTGAAAACGGGCACTTCGTACTGTTCACTAGTGGATAAGAAGAATCACCAGATCTGAACTACTCATCGAGATCACTTGCTTTCAGACTTTTGCGGATGCCACCCCAAGAAGAAAACAACAACAACAAAACAAAGAGTTGCAGGAGAAAACGAAAACAATAGACAGATGAACAAGAA
This sequence comes from Ixodes ricinus, assembly GCA_037355805.1. Taxonomy (NCBI): domain Eukaryota; kingdom Metazoa; phylum Arthropoda; class Arachnida; order Ixodida; family Ixodidae; genus Ixodes; species Ixodes ricinus. Next base: position 924 of record JAZHYW010061158.1, read on the forward strand.
GCGAGGCAAGCAACAGCGAGGGCTACGCGGTCTCGGCAAAGACAAAAGGCGAACCAGAGCACACACACAGGTACGAGCTTGCATGCACTGCCCAGCAGGATCTGGGTAGCCAGGTCACCCCGATCGGCGCCAAAGGGAAGGTGTCACAACAGCCACGGCCACGAAAACGGGCCGCCGCAAAACAGCAGCCGCAAAAACAGCGGCCGCTCCAAGTAGTTTGTTTTGTTCTAATCAAATCCCTTGTAAAAAAAAAAAAAGTCAGTTTTTTGTGTGTGTGTGTGTGTGTGTGTGTGTGCGTGTGCGTGTGTGTGTGCGTGCGTTGCGTGTGTGCGTGTGTGTGTGTGTAGCACCGGTCAACTCCACCTACAATCGTATTCACCTCAAAAACAAACAAAAAAATTCTTTTTTTTTGCAGAGCAATATTGATTTTTTTTAGTGTTAAATTAAGATACATATGTAGGTACATCTTAGATTAGCTTTACGTTATTTATTCAAGACGAACACGTTTTCAATCACCGAAACCATCGTTTCTTCCTTCGACAACAAAACGTTGTAAGACTACTTCATCCCAGCGCACAACTAATGCGCAAAACGTCCGTTTCTTGTTTTTGTTTCGTATTTTTTTCTTGACGTGACAACGAGTATAGAATAACCAAATCCTGTCCGCAAGGTTTCTCTTTTACTTGTTTCCTAATTTTGTGAGCACAAAACTCCAACCAAACGGCAAAGAAGAATATCGTAATTAATGCATCACTCGAATAATCTGAAGGTTAATCGATGAACGGCCCAGTCTCGATACGCGTTAGGCGAGGGCGGAGGGTCATCGGAAGGTCTCCTGAGAGTCGCTAGCCCTCATCAGTAAAAGAGTGTCGCTGCGTCTGATGGTGCATGTTTCGTGGGGCGTCGTCGTTTGATGGAGTTGAAGATGATTTAGCCGAAAATTTACAATATTATAGCCTCTTGACACCCGCGGCCCACACCGAGAAAAATTGAAGCGGGTGAAGCCACACTACCGAGAAGAGCATCTAATAACACGCACGCTACTGCGTTGCTCGATTACACTCGTGTGTTCCACTCCCGGCAGATATTATAGAATAGTTTGTTTCACTTGTCGCAGTAGTAGATTGTTCCGACCCCGAAGAACGTACCCGCACCATGGCACAGTAAAGGAAACCCTTGACTGCAACGGGACTTCCTTACTCATAAAAGCTAGCAATAGCACGACAATTTACAATACATCACTAACTTCTCTCAATGAGAAATGTTTATTTTAATACAAAAAGTAAAAGTTACGCAAAAAGAAAAAAAAATGGATAAATAGATACCTGCGGTTCCACAACCCACAGTACCAGTATCATGAAAGTATCCGGGTTGGAATTCCTTGTTTTGTTGAATTTCCACTCTGGTGAACCGATACATCTTTTTTCGAAGAAACATATATTTAGCACAAATAGTGCGGTTCATCCGGAGACAGGCATCTGTCATTGCGTAATCCATGCTTCCCAACGGCTGCCTAGAGCAGACGACGCATGCACACGAGTGATTATTTAAATTTAGACCGTACGCTGGTAATACGATTCCATCTTCACTGAAGCACCGAACGGTACCGCACCATTTTCCGCTAAGATTGTTTTCCCACCGACTCCATGCGACAAAATAAACGCAAGAATCTAAATGCGAACCATAGAGTTATCACAATAAACGCTAGAGGTTCAGGTGGCGCTAGTGTGCTGTTACATTTTGAAGCAGACAGCAACCAGTCTAAATTTGGCTTCCGGTAATGCATTCCTATGGGAAAACACAAATCTGTTTTCCCTTCGCGCTCGATTATAAGATCAAATATTGCTTAGTGTTGTGGCAGAATAAAAAGTCTAGGACGTTTTACAATCGGATGTACAAAAATATGTGTCAGCGGCGTCGAACACTGTGCTAAAATAGCCTAATACAACACGTACAATACGTGTTGACGTTGCAGACTGCTCTTATAGGGCACATATTTACGCATATAGTCAATGCTATCAAGCACGCAAAGTGAATCAGCTTGACAAAACACCAAAAGGATGCTAATATTTGCCAAATCAAACAACCAAAACAGACGACAAGAACGAAGCATGGAGTTATGGAACGAAGAACACGTAGTGGATTAGTAACAAACTGTGCATGAATAATCAAAATAAAGCAGTAACCGAATGTTGTTGCTCTGACATAAATACGAATGCGGCTCTTTTTGCTTGAAATGATAGCTTGCATTGACATACTATGCCGTGCAACATATACCTGGGCCTCAGTTTTTGCTAACTCAAACATCGCCTCAGTAAAAGGAAAAAAAATACTGTGACTAAATGATTTACACTTTTATAATGTGAATAAAGCTACATATAGTACCCGTTACGAGTAAAGAAACTACGCTGATTTCTATTATCCCCTGGCGAAGAGAAAAATATCTCGTACGTTTTCCGATAGGAATACACAGGAAGACTGTCGACTTCAAGTTGCAAGCGGAAGTCCCGTAGACACTAGCGCCAGCTGAGCCTCTAGCGTTTATTGTAATAAGTCTATGATGCCAACGTGGAACGTGGAGAGCCTATGGGGCAGCCATGCTTCTATCCACGTTTCGATGATGATGATGGCGTGACAGCAGCGCCACCTCTAGGTCGATCTCGAGGCCAACACTCACTGTCACACCAAGAAGAAAAAATAAAAGAAGTTTTGCGCATTGTTCACACGCCGCGCGAAGTAGTTTTTACAAGATTTGATTTTCAGAGGAAGAAGCTGATGCTTTTGGCGTTTGGAGAAAAAACGGAAAGTCAATCTAAAATGTACTCACATATATCTTAATTCACAACATCAAAGGAGTACATCAGTAACGCTCCGCAAGAAGCTGGACTTTCTTCACTACAGTTTTTCAGGTGAATACGACTATAAATTAGTTTCTGGGTTTGTAAAGCTTTAACTTAGTCTGCCTCAACGGGCGACTTGTCTCCCAGCTGCAGATGAGAAGTTTAGCCAGTGCAGCACGACCGCTAGCCTGGGGTCTTTAACGTGCATCAGGCAGTAGTGATACACGACCGCACGCCGGTACGATGCTCATCCAGGTCGAAACGGGCAGGGTGGGGCTCGAATTCAGAACCCTGGGCTATGCCTGGGTTCCTGCAGCGCGAGCTTTCGCTCCACGTGCTACGAGCTGGTGTGCACCGTCGGCACCGTATACCGCAGCCTCCTCTATAGACCTTTTCAAAAAAGGGCCCTGGCCCTTCCATTTTCAGTGTTCGTGCGTATGGCGCGCGATTGCTCGCTTTCTGAAGCGACGAACGTGCGCGTGCTGGGCTGAGGACTTGTAAATATTAGAATGGTGTATACCGACAAAGCCCGCAGACTGCCACGAGACGCGGCCGCCGAAATCGAAAACATAGAACGGCAGGCAGAGAACGGATGACAGGAGAGCCAGGTGACGGACGCCCCGCTGCGGCGAGACGCCGAAACACACTTCTCCCCGAGCGATGAAATGTCCGCTCGTGCTCCTCGCGTTGCTCGCTTGCCGCTCTTTCTCGTCGGGTTTGAAAACCATGTTTCGGTCCCCGCCGCTGCAAAAGCTGCTGATGACCAGGTTCCCCTATAGGTTCTCCAAGAAATGCTCTCTGCTATACTTCGTTTCAGCTTGGGTCCAGACGCAGGCGATGCTACAAGCGCGAGCTCCGGGCTTTCAGCGTCCCTGCAAGCACGCGCGCTCGTACAATGCAAGCACTGTTCAAGGCCACACGCTCGCGCTCGTAGCATCGGCTGCGTCTGGACCCAAGCTGAAACGAAGTATACCAAATTCCGGGCCCAAATCTGCGACCGGCCACTCTAGGCTCCGTCGTCGAACTGCCAGGCTTTGTGAGTATAGAGGAGGCTATGGACATATAAGCGCGAGCATGCGGTCCTGGACAGTGCTTGCACTGCACGAGCGCGCGTGCTTGGCAGGGACGGTGGAGCCCGGAGCTCACTTCTGTAGCTTGTGCTGCGCTCACTGGAAGTGAAACGGAGTATTAGCGGCGAATGTTTCGGTGGCGCCCTCGTTTGGTTACCTTTCGTGACGTCATCACCTTGTGAAAAACAAGTTCAATGGTGTTTGTGATGAGCAGGTGGAAGCCTGAAATCATTGCGCTCTCAAAGCAACACTGCCAACACCGTCAAAATTGAAGTTCTTACACTTCCTCTTATTTCCGTCGATGAGAAATGCTTTGCTGACGTCGTAATCAGCATTCGGCCAATTGTGGTGGGCCGACCACAGCGACGCTTTCGATTGCTCCGCCCACCCCCCCTTTCAGTTTTACAGCAGAAGCTGTTTATGGCTAGGGTTCCGTGGATACGTCGTGTCATAGTCGTGTGCGCGATCAAAAAGTCTACGCTCACACTGCCGCACGCGCAAGCCTTCCCCGTATACAAAATTCGAAGTAAATAACCGAAACAAAGCGTTGACGAAAGCGCGTGCACGATGCCATTTGTTTTTAGGCTTTTGCTTTAAAACAGTTACTGCTGCAAGACGCCGGCACATGCGGCGCGTGGAACACAATGGACCTTTTCCACATACCGACGGCACCAGGCGGTGGCTGCACGAACTAAAAATCGAGGAAGCGACCTACCTGCGCTACCAATCGATAATGGGAGCTACGCTACCAGTTTCTTCGCTCTCTGAGCTGCGTCGCGTGCCCAACGCGACCTTAAACGAGGGCATCCGTAGCGTCCACCCAAACGTCGTGTTTTTCTTTCCGTCCACTTTCTTTCTTCGTGTAACACAATTATATATCTGCTGCAATTCGTGTTCTCCTCGCTGATCCACAGCCTCCTTCCGAATTTCCTCGATTTTTCGTGCCGACTTCCTCCGCTTGGCACCGGGCGCTCGCGCGTGCGCAGAGACGCGTCTCGGAAAAGGTCCATTCCCTGCATTCTCCTTGATGCTTGGGTAATTTAGCGAATATGTCTATTTCTCTTCTCTCGTCGTAATGGGGAGGCCGCGTATAGTCCGGACTCCCGAAGAGCAACGCGCCTACGAAGAGCAACGGCGGGAACGGCACCGAGAATGTGAGCGGCGGCGGCGGGCGGCTAACACCAGCGATGAAGATCGTGGACAAGACGCCAAGCATATGCGACAAACCAGACAAGACGACGAATGTCGCGGGGCGGAGAACGCATAAGAAAGACGCTGGTGCCATGCTGCTAAATTGGACAACTTTAATGGAGCATACGCTAAATTCTGTGTCACGTCTGTGTCGTGTGGTAAACAGCTTCGCTGGCCATCCACCTTCACAGAGTGCAATGGCTCATAATGTTTTCGCTTCCTCCTATTCCGTTCTCTTCACTTCCATCATTACCACAACAGGACAAGTTATTGCCACTTCAGGTGCTAATGTGTCCTTTTCCCCAGCATAAGCCCGTGACAGGCTCGTCAACGCCCCCGCCCCCCCCCCCCCCTTTTTTCCTTTTCAGTGGCTCGGCATCCTGGTAAGAAACGAGAAGAACGGCAACGGCGGGTCTAATCTGGCGCGTGTCTAAAGAACCACTAAAAAAATTATTTTTTTAAAACAGTGGTGGGGGACACGCGTGTCAGAAATAAATTTTATGCGAAAAAAAATTAGAACAATATTGACGGCGCCAGATTTGTTTTAAATTCTCCGCGCAGTCTATGACGTCACGGAATGTTCGATGCGTGCATTAATGTACGAACGAAACATGCTTCGCTGGTATACTTAGTTTCAGCTGGGGTCCAGACGCAGTCGATGCTACAAGCGCGAGCGCCGGGCTTTCCAGCGTCCCTGCCAAGCACGCGCGCTCGTGCACTCAAGCGCTGTTCAGGGCCACATGCTCGCGCTTGTAGCATCGGCTGCGTCTGGACCCAAGCTGAAACGAAGTATAGCGCGTCCGCGAGAACTCTGTCATGTCCGCAGAGATCTCCGCGGGGTCTTTCGAACGATGTACGAGCGATGTGACTGCGGCTGCCGACGACCGACCACAACGAAAGGGAACACACACACACACACACACAAATGGGGGGTCGAACCAACGTACCTTGGCCGACTTGGCAGTCGCTTGTGGTGTCGAAGACGGGCTTGACTGCTGCGGTTGCTGTAGCGTGCTCGCCTGCGAAAACAACCCCCCCGAGAAAAGACGAACCATTTTAGGGACACGGAGCGCTTGCACCTTTACCTGCCGGCTCCTTTGCCCCCACCGCGGCCTGTGTGTATACAGGAGAGCGCCGCTTTCGGTTAATCCGTTTTCCCGTTAATTAGGGAACGCGCCCCACGGCTCCGCGGGGATAAAAAGATACACACTAAAGAAACTTGCACAACGAAATTAGCTCGGGGAGTCAATTTCCCGGTTTGGAAAAGAGGGGAAGGGTAGGGAAGCTATAGGGAAACTGGGGATCCAAGAAAAGGCTGCCTCCTCCGAGAGTCGCGATCGCCTCTTTCTCGGGCGCGCTGCTTCACACTGAGCTCCTGTGGCTGCGACGCTCTCGCAGCCATTTATTGATGGCGTTGTCGCAATCATACGTAACCGCAGCGCGCGAGTGTTTCTTTCTAAAGCATAAAATGCTTCGTAAAAGGGCTCTTGGGACGGAAGGCCCCCCATAAACACTCCCGAAAGACCAAGGACTAAAGACCTGTCCAACAAGATACTATGGGCGCAATAAAACTGCAATAAACCGATGTTTTTTTTTGTTTTTTAACATCAACGCTTTCTTTAAATTTCGCTTGTTTGTTGTCTTAGTTACAAGCTACATATTGGTGTAAAGCATGTAGCTTTAAATCGAACACCTCTTGGTTTTCGCTTTAAAAACTGAGTATTTCGCAATATTGTCAATACAAACAATATTGCAAAATCAAAAATTAATTTTTCGCTTTAGACAAATGTTATTATAATTTTTTTTCAAACCTTGCTTGTTTGTTGTGTGAATTCTACACTATCTATAACCGCTGAGTATATATTTTTAAACAGACCACCCAAATCTTTTTTTTTTTTTTTGCAAAATGGGTATATTGATACGTGTCCAATGTTGCCCATATTTTCGCAAGGGTAAAAAAGCGCTAAAAACAACGGACAAGTAAAAGAAACAAACAACAGAGAGCGCTTGTGTTGTTCGCTTTCTTTTACTTGTCCGTTGTTTTTGGCGCTTTTACCCTTCGGAAATATGGATCCCCAACTAGACCAAGTACATAACCCTTCTGCAATATTTCCCATTTATTTTAGGACACACAAACCAATTTCCGTACCCAATATACCTTTTTAATATATGTTTTTTTCTTTACGTTATTAACAGACACAAGTTTGAAGTCTTCACATGATACTGCTTTAAAAAAATATTAGGTGAATACTAGCTCTATACAACAATTTTAACGGAACTGCACCCTTAATCATCACTCGGAAATGCGTGACAAAACCTACTAGATAAATTACAAGGATATTCTGACCAACTAAAAAACGCTGTCTATTTCGTCGTTTCGTTTCAAACCTGTGTAAAAAAAAATATTTTTTTACGCTTGTTTTTTTGCAAAATTCAATATCGTCAAAAATAAAAAAAATAAAAGTTGCACACATTTTTGGAAAAAGGTACTTTTACGTCACCAATAACACATAAAATGTTTTTAGACCAAATCCACGAGGGTCCAATTCAGGCCTGGATCGTGTTTGGCGTGGAATGACCCTGCTATATTTCGCCTATACAGTCTGCAAGGATTAATCTAGTAGATATCGCAGAACCTTCACAACGGTATAGACCATTTCCGCAAGGGCGCCGCCATCTTGAATTGTCGTCACTTCCAGTATGGGCGAAAACATTGTTTTGCCGTCGCCACGCCAATAGAAGGCATTTAGGACATAAACGTAACCGTCACACATTCTCGTTTTGCCTCCCCTCTATTTTTTTACTATTTGCAGGTTGAAACGTTCTGATATTTTTTCGTCGCCCATACCGGATATGCCTACTTGGCGGTCGGGGGCGAGAGTAAGCGGAAAAGGTCTATACACAGGTTGCAAGGTGTTCCAGGTCTACTCAATGGATGGCGCCAGCGTGCCAGCTGTTGCAAGAGATCACACTACTTACATTTGGCACAATCAAACGGAAAGGTGTAAAACCAGCCTTTACGGGAACGGAGCTTCCCACCTACGGTTTCTTTTGTTTATTCTTGTGCGCGAGTAGTTTAAGTATAGAGTTTTATTGTTTATATACTCGAAAGGAAGTAAAAAAAGAAAAAAAGTACAGTTCTATAAAAAAAAATGTCAGGGGCTTTTATCTCTATAAAGTTCAATAAGCTATAAATGTAACTAAAATTCCGTGTTTTCAGATAAAAAAGAAAAAGATCTGAAAAGCATTTTTTGGTGAAATTTTTGTCAATTCAAATTTATCCGAAAAACCCAAAAAATTTTAAAATCACAAAAAAAAAAGGACGGTACGTGTTTTACAAATGCCGTTTTATAATGAGCACAAGGTCAGTAGTCCCGAGGAGATGCAACCTCAGATTTTTTTTTTAAATCTCAAACTGCTTTATATATACAAAAAGTTTGCCTTTTAGTTTGTTAAGGTTCCTTCAGGACAGCGGGTCCTATTACCTACACTTTTTTTTTTCTTTTATGAATTTTCAAAGTTGGGAACACGATGAAATAAACATTTCACATGTATAAACCCCGAAATTTCGGCAGAGAAATAAACTCCGAAAAACACCCTCCGACTTTTAAGAGAAATAATCTCCGAAAACACACGGAATCCTAACTATAATTAAAATTCCGCGTAAATAAGTCTCCGAAAAAAAATCTAAAAAACAAAAAAACAAAACATTTGTCGGTTAGGTTTTTGTCAATTCGGATCTATCCGGAAAAAAAAATTGATATCACGCGATAGCACAAGAAAGTAAAAAGAAAGGCGGCATTTTAGAATAAATGAGAGCACAGCCCTACTGAAAAAAACCATTTGAAATTCAAACGGGTGGGAAACTGGTTGACCGTTTGAATCAAATGGGTGCCAAACCTGTCGATCAGTTTGAATCAAACGTGATTATGGGATACGGGTACCCGTTTGAAACGGTACCCGTTTGAAACGGCACCCGTTTGAAACGATACCCGTTTGAAACGATACCCGTTTGATACGGGTGCCCGTTCGACCAGGCACGTGACCACAGATTTGAACGCGCCATTCGGATAGGCAAATTATTTGCTAGCCCTAAATGGATATCGTCTGGAAGGTTGGTTATCTTGAACTCATTTAAGACGTCCCGAAACTCAAAGACCTATTTCTAACATGGAGGAAACACGTGGAAAAAATCGTGCTCGCGCAGGTGCTTGCAAATGGGCAGGAAAACAGACTCAAAAGATCGTTTTCAATTGGCTTTCAAGTTTATTACAACTTATTCCGTAGACAAGTACAAACGTGCAAGCGATCTGTGAAATGTGAAGAGGCACTCTAAGCTTTTATACAGCCGAGGTAATTTTAGACTATAACGGCAGACTTTGGGGAAATTATTCTCCCGGCTGCCGCGAGATTAGACGCTGCATAATTTTTTAGAAAATCTGGAAGAGTACGCGTAGAAGAACGGTCAATCGTTGCCAACAAGTAGGTTGCAGTGCACTTACCATAATAATAGCGGACTTGAAAGAAGTAATCCAAAATATATGTTGACACGGTCAAAGCAGGACAACCACCCAAACACAAAAACGAAAAGAAGGCTCCTTGAAGTTTCAACACGATGCGGCGCACAAGCTGTCATTTGCCGAACCCAACCAAACCGCAAGAATTCCTCACTTCTTTGAAGAATCGCTTGATGCCGATGTACGTGTAGCACTTTTCGAACACTGATAGCTTTGGTGCACATCCAATACGTTGTCGAGAGACATCCTAAAAAGACCGCAGGGAAAGTTGGCAGATCGAAGCAGGTGGGACGAACGAATTTCGAACTGCACAGGAGAACAAGCAGACAAAAAGCGGCTGCCAACGCGCCCTTGGCCGGATGTCGGAGGCTTTGCTTATCAGGGTGAAGCGTGCCCTCCTCTCCCGGGTCGCGTGACAGAGCTGACCAGAAAGAAGGGAGGGGCAAGGTCAAGGCGCAGAACGCTGGGACACCCGCACCCTCCTAAAAAAAAAAAATTCGTTTTTTTTTTTGTTGTTGCAGTTAATGCTAGGGGAGAGGCTGCACCCACCGCTGTACACGCGCTTTCCTCCTCTCTTCGAATTGCCACAGAAAGCTGACCGCGAGGCGTTTGCGGCCTCGGAAAAGCAGGCGAATTGTTTTATTTATTTATTTATTCATACTGCAGGCCATTTCAGGTCCAAGCAGGGTGGGACAACAAGAAATAAAAAACATAACTAAACAGAGTAAACCAACAAATGTGGTACACACTGGAGGTGTAGCTCGCTTGAACGCTGGAAATGGCGCGCGCCGGCCAGAAGCTCGGCTTGCGCCCGAGCGAAAAAAGCACCCAGCGCGAGCTCGTAATTTGACTGCTGCAACAGCGGGCCTGCTCTCGCAATGCTCGATGTTCGTGCTGCCACGTGTTCGCGCGTTACCTTCGCTGAGTCTTGAATTGAGGCGAAACGGAGTCTAGAAGTATATTCTTTCACGCGGTCGCGTCCTCTGCGAGAGAGATTCGAGCTGAATAAGTAAATTGAGGCAACAAAGAACGCCAAAGTTTTAAAGTTCGGTCAAAAATATCGGCTCGGACTCGTCGCATGTTTACGTAAAAAAAGAATTCTTTATTGTTGTTGCAGTATAAGCGAACATCAGCGCAATCAAAATATAAATTTAATTACTTGCATTTCGCGGACGATTGTAAATCGATGAACCGGCGCTCCCGGCTTTCCCGAAACAGGCTGCCACTGCTGAAACTGGCGTGTCCATGCCCCCGATCTGTACGTTCAGTATTAAACGGGCTCCAGAGAGCCGTTTGATTAAACCGGTACAGCTTGCCGGTCACCGGTACCCGTCTGTGCAACATGGTCACCGGTTTGAGCAAACGTGCGACAACTTTGCCCAAACGAGTGACCCATTTGACCACACAACTGACCCGTTTGCCAAAGAAGTGACCTGTTTGCCCAAATAGGTGACCGTTATGGCTCATACGGGGGACCCCTTTGAGCCATACGGGCGACCCCTTTGACAAACTGCTGGCCGGTATGGCCAAACTGTTAACGGTATGAACCCGTTTACTTTCATACAGGCGCCAAATGGTTTTTTTCAGTAGGGAGGACATTGACATAGCGACTACGTCCGGGTGTTTAGTTATTCAGAGAATTGACCTCAATTGAAGCAACATATTTTTACAAGATTCTTCCTAAGATAATCAGTATTGTCCATTGCAAGAGCGCTAATGTCAAATGCCGCTCCAGTCGTACACCTGTATCATTCGATACAGGCGAGTTTCTTATAAATTTTGTGGACGTTTGGGTTCGGATATTAATTTTTGTTTTGTTTCTAATAGCGAAAATATGGAAAAAAGTAAAATTAATCTCCGAAATTCAAAAAAGATTAGAAATCTAAAAAAAAAAAAATAAACACCGATAGACCCCGAATGTTTAGCAAAAAATAAACCCCGAAAAACACCCTCCGAATTTGACGAAAAATAAGCTCCGAAAACACAGATTCCTAGCCTCTGCATGTAGGATTTCTAAGGAGCGATCGTTTTAATGTGTTTAGACTCGATATTAAACAGTCGTTTCGGGAGTGAAAGAACCTATATGTACACATTTTAATTAATCACCCTGCTGAATTTAGCGGAGGAAACTGACTTGGTGCAGTGGTCACGTCACGGCAATTTTTTCCGCTAAATATAATGGGAAATGCACGACGGAAAATAATTTTGGCATTGGAAGTTCCGTTAAAAGCATTTTAGACTTCAAAAATACAACAGTAAATTATAAAAACAAAAAAAAAGAGAGAGAGAGAGAGAGAGAGAGAGAGAGAGCAAGGAAACACGACATTAAAGGGAATAAAGAAAATATGTTAGCAGATAGCCGTTTCAAAATTGCGGCCTGTTCGGGTAAAGCAGAAAATATGTTGCACAGTACAAAGTGCGAGAAAAATACCAAAGAGCTGACAGCTGTCCATAATTCACAAGCAGCCCACTCCCAAACTAAAACATATGTTAAAAAAAGAAGAAAAAAAAAAAAACAGAGCGCGACAGAGGTGGATTACAGCCTTGTGCTTCGAGTGTCCGAAAGCTGAGGCGTTCCTGCGGGAAAGTAACAGCTGAAATAAATCGCTACGCTATTGGCCTCGAGATCGACCTAGAGGCGGCGCTATACTGTCGCGCTATCATCGTCATCAAAGCGGGTATAGAATTCTATACCCGCTTTGATGCCTGAATTTGTCGGAGAGCCTATGGGGTATTAAGCATTGCCACCCCATAGGCTCTCCACGTTCGCGCGCGAGACGGTGTATACTCTTGCGTTTATTTCGTCGCATAGTATCGGTAAGAAAACAATTTTAGCGGAAAATGGTGCGGTACCGTTCGGTGCTTCAGTGAAGATCGAATCGTATTACCAGCGTACGGTCGAAATTTAAATAATCTCTCGTGTGGATGCGTCGTCTGTTCGAGGCAGACGTTGGGAAGCATGGATCACCACGACGGATGCCTGTCTCCGGGTGAACTGCACTATTTGTGTTAAATATTTGTTTCTTTTAAAATAGATGTATCGGTTCACCAGCGTGGATCAACAAATGTCCAACCCGGGTAACATAATACTAATACTGTAAACTCTAAAACCGCAAATTAAATGGGTGTTTCTTTTTTTAGTTATGTGTGCAAATTACCGTGCTATTGAATTCCGATGCAGCCAATGCTTCCCTTTACTGTGCCACGGTGTGGGTAAGTCTTTCGGAGTGGGAACAATTCTACTATGCTGCGATGAGGAGAGAGTACCTCTTCTAGTTACGATACGCAAACTGTTCGTTGGCAGGACAACTGCGACAAGTGAAACAAACTATTCTAAAATATCTGCCGCGAGTGGAACAAACGAGTGGAACCGAGCAACGCAGTAGCGTGCGTGTTATTAGACGCCTTTCTCGGTAGTGTGGCTTCACCCGCTCAATTTTCTCGGAGAGGGCTGCGGGTGTCAAAAGGCTAACATTATAAATATATTGCTAAATAACCTTCTATTCAAACATAATAGTACTCTGCAACTCCAACAAACGACCCGCACCACGACACAGATAGCATCGGCCGCAGCGACACTATCTTCTACTGAATGAGGGCTATCGCCTCTCACGAGGCTTTCCGATCACCGTCCGCCCTCACCTAACGCATATCGGGACAGGGCAGTTTCATCGATTAACCTTCAGATTATTCGAGTGATGCGTTAATTGCGATTTTCTTTTTGTCGTTTAATCGAAATCTTGTGCTGGAGAAAGTCAGGAAAAAGGAAAAAAATGTAGATAAAGGGAAGAACATTCAATACAAGGACGGATAAGACGTTTCATAACTGGCAGCAAACGTTCTTGCCTTTATTTTATATTACCTTTAGCCAGCACGCTCCCTATTCCAAGTAAGTAAAAAATGACTGTTTTAATATTACTGACGTACTTTTTTTCTTTTAGGGCACAGGCTTGCACGGTAAACCATTTCAGCGTGCTTGTGATTGTCATCGAGGTGATTATACTCTTTATATAATAACTTAAAATAATTTACTTTAACAGGCGTTCCCGTGTTCAATATTTCTTTAGGCGTCACAACGTGAAGTTTAAAATGGGAATGCAATATACCATTTATGACTTAGAAAAAAATATTGTAAAAACAATGTGTAGCTTTAACGTCTTTCATATAATATGACTGAGAGAATAATCAATTTACAGATTTATTGATTGATTAGTCTATTGAAGGGTGGCGATCAGTCAGGTTAATTTGTTAATAAACCCCTCACCTCCAATCAAGATTCAACGTTTTATAAAAGCTATGGATTGTGCGAGATCAAACTACGTAGGACCAAAAGTTCTACAAATTACAGCATTAAGATTATGGAAGCATCCGACATAATATCTTATCGCTTCGCTGAATTTCCACGCGTGTGAAACGATGCAACACAGAAACAGCAACAAAAACATCAAACATTTAATACGGTGTGTCTAGCTGAGCCGGAAACCGGCTCGCGTCCTCCAGATCCATGCTTCTGAACGTGCGCCCGCAACAAAAGACGCACAACAATATCCCCGCCTCATAAAAAAAAAAAAATTTAGTTGGGAAGTTGAGGTTACATGACGTCAGGCTATCAGACGACACCACGACTTGACATCAGGTGATGTCACGTCACGTGTGGAGTGACGCCAAGCGACCTGACGCCAATTTCCCCGCTAAATTTAGCGAAGGAATCGACAAAGTCACTACCCTGCACTGTGAAAACAGCGCCAACATCGGAATTACTAAATAAGACGCCGTAAGGAGTAATGTCGGAGTATTCAAAACATCTAGTTTCTTCTGGGTAGTCTCGTCCATCGTACAAAACACGCGGTATCACTGCGTACGGGATGACAAACACTGCCTGTAGACTGTAGAAGAATCTGGAGTTGGGCAAGTTGGTACATCAAAAGCGCCAGAAAGAAGGACAACAGAAGGAATAGACGAAACGAAGCGCATCGTTTCGTCTATTCCTTCTGTTGTCCTTGTTTTCTGGCGCTTTTCGAATCTGTAGACTGTCTTTTGCACGATTTAGTAGTAGTGCGACCGGGGCTCCATGCAGTCTTTGAAACCAGTGTCCCTGATAGATCGCGGTGATGTATACCCCCTCCCCTGGAACCCCCCTGCGAGTGTGGCCAACTCGGGCACACATTCACGCTCGGCTACGACGCACAGCTCATTACGCCGACGAAAAGGAACATCGGAAGGCCACGTACGTGTCAATTACCGTTGGCCCACGGACCACCGTCGGGGCGCGGGCCACGCCACGGGCGACCTCGCCGAGCACGTCGCAGCGGGCGCCTTATTACTTAATATCGCGGCGGCAGTCGGCGGATGAACGCGGAGCCGCGCGCGGTCGGTCGGTTGGCCGTGACACGCGACGCTGCAGCGTCCCGAGCCACAAAGGAGACGTGGGAACAATAAGGCGACATCGCGTCGCGGAGGCCACGGATGATGCTATCACCTCGCGGTGCATGGGGTCGCGGCGGACGGTCTACGTACGAGCCATCCCAGCGAATCCGGACCCGCGTACGTACCACGTGATGGATCGAAACCCCCGAGGGAGGGGGAACGAGGGGCGACACGACACACAAGTCTCAGACACACGTGATATATATCTTCTTCCTTATAAGCTTGCCTTCTATACGGAGAGCAAGTTCGTCTGCTCCTTGCTCACGGGTTGCAATGAAGTCAGAACACCAAGCTTAAATTGGATGATTGAAAAAAAAAAAAAGTGAGTAGATCTTGAGGCATTTATTAATGAGGTCCCAGCCTCCCACTATCATCTCAATCAAAGGTGGGCGTCATTCTTACGTCGCGACAGTTACTACGCAAGCAGCAGGCGACTTGTTCTCCGCATGGTCGGTGGCAGGTTAACAGTAAAGTGGAATCCCCTCCCATCTTTCCACTTTAGTAGACCGAACGCTGGAGAGGAGGCGACCTCCTCTCCAGCATTCGGTCTGGGGAGAAGTGGGAGCTTCACCAATGACAATTGTTACTCAGTTTTACACACGTGCGCTTGTCCATGGAAAAGGCCCTCCTTTTGTGTGTGTGGGCCCATTTTGTGTTCTGTTTTATTTGTTCCCTGTTTGTGAGGCGCAGAGAAACTGAGGGAGAGGAGGAAACAACACAGCGCGCGGGCACCTCAGAACGCGGAGCTCTGGTTGGAAAGACTAGTGGGTAGACCTAAAGGTAGCTGCCTTTCTCTCCACTGCACTCGTCGAACAAGTTCCAATGCGAGAGCCAATTACGCCGGACGCCTACGTTCCGCGTTCTAAAAAGGCTCGATCGTTCACACAGTTGCGTCGACTGCGTTGCGCTGCGTTGTGTCGTGCAACACAGCGCCTCCCCATTGGCGCGTAGTAAGGGCTGCCATAGCAACAGCTCGACGCAAGCAGTCAAACGCAGGTGCCTGAACCGACCTTAAAAAACACTAAAGTGAAAAAAAAAAAAGTTTAGTGGGGTTAATAACGTTTTGTTTAAATGTTTACCTTTTTCTTTTTAGCAGCTAGCTTTGCTGTAGGCCCTGCCTCGTGCTTACAAAACTAAGCACATTTTCTCCGTTCTCATTGGTTGTAGGGATGACTGACGTGTGAAATGTTGGTTGTAATATTGTCGTTCCGTGACGTAATAGTACTGTAATCGACAATATTTTTTTATGTTTGAGAAACAAATAATCTAGATAGAGTCATTATTGTTTTAAAAATATCCCGAGATTGCCTTTCCGCTTAGGTTTCAAACGATAACCAAGATGGCTGCCGGCGTCTCTGGAGTGATGAGAGAGAGCAGCTCGTCAAGCTCGTCTATTTTAATGAGTGCGATTTGTTCTGCGTTTACCGAGGGGTTTAGACGAAGATTTCCTCAACTGATCTATATAGTTTGCTGAAACGCTGCCTCAAGTACAGCCTTCGGAACGCGCTGTTGGCGCAGTGCGGGTGCCTTACCGGTTCGTAGCGGGCGAGTAGCGGGACTGGCCTAAGCCTATAGCGTCCGCACTTAACTATGTTGGTTTGATCTGGCTTAGGGGGATCGGTGGCCGAGTGGGCTAGCGCACACCAGCTCGGAGCACGTGGACAGCTCGCGCTGCAGAACGTGGGATCGCTGCGTTAATCCCCACCTACCCGTGCAGTCGTGGTCATCTACTGCGTGGTGCACTACCGCAGGTGCGTTAATGACTGCTTGTGCTCATCTACAGCGAGTGACTCGTCGCAACTTTAAAAATGGCTGACCAACTACACGCTGTATAAATATCCCCACAACCCAATTTTTTGATCTGGCTTGATCTGTTCTTTTGAACGTGTTGATGCTGAATAAAGATACTGGTTCCCGTAAAAGCGGCCCCGCTGCTCTGTGGATATTGCGACCGTTGTGATTGCAACCATAGTTTCAATACGGAGAAGAGACCTACACAGGTAAGAATTTGCGAGCGGTTTGGCTGGAGGCCAGGCATGCATCCAGGGGGAGGCCCATGGGGCCCCGGCCCCCGAAATCTTCCATTTTGCTGGGGCCTCCTCTCCCCCTCCCACTCATACAGCATTTTGGCGGCCCCCCCCTTCTTCCCGAAACAAAATCCTGGCTACGTGCCTGCTGGAGGCAATCGGGCGTTCGGCTCGCACCAAATTCGCCCAGGTTAGTTCCCGTCATTTTGCTTCGAAAGGAAAGTAGCTGTACGTTTTGCAGCGCGCACCTGGCCTGCCAATGCGATTATTTTTAGGTCGCGTTTCAGTTGTGCGTCATGACGCTTATACCGACCTTGCTCGCAGATGCCACGCGAAACAATAATTCAAGAACAGGAAAGCTGGAAGGACTGCATATTTATTTTGTTGATTGTTTCAGTCCTCTTGGTAGCGTTTTACCGCACCTCCACAGACGCTATACTTCGTTTCAGCTTGGGTCCAGACGCAGGCGATGCTACAAGCGCGAGCTCCGGGCTTTCAGCGTCCCTGCCAAGCACGCGCGCTCGTGCAATGCAAGCACTGTTCAGGGCCACACGCTCGCGCTCGTAGCATCGGCTGCGTCTGGACCCAAGCTGAAACGAAGTATAGTATTGGACCGTGGCTCGTACATGATGGAACGCTAGAACGCCGCTTTCATGGTCGCGTCTTGGAAGCGTTGCAGACGTTTTTAGACAGGGGGAATAGCAGACGAACGAAGACGAAAACATGACGCCGGCGCGCAGCTTTCGTGTCCGCGTCATATGGCAGACGACGACAGACGGTGGTGTGCAAGTTCGTCTGCTTCTTTTGTAGGGGTTGTGGTGACGTCAGAACGCCGAGGTCTCATTGACTCTGATCAACGTTATTAGATTAGCTCAGTTACGGAACTGCTCAGAGACGCTGCTTGCACGAACAGTACCCCCCTCACTCACCACAACTCGCCTCCCGTCGCTCGATGCGCCGGACGGCTGCTTTGATGACTGCAGTGTACGTATACGTTTCGAAACGCAGCGTCTATACTCTGTTTCATACTTAGCGTGCAAGCGCTGTCAAAGCTACTGGCGCGAGCTTGGGGCTTGATCTCGTTGATCATTTGCACGCGCTCTCGAGCAAACAAAACCATAGATGAAGCCAGGCGCTCGCGCCATGCAGTAGCTTTGACAGCGTTGCACGCTAAGTATGAAACAGAGTATAGATGGCGTTCCAATGTATACTCTACACTAGAGTATACGGCTCTGTAGCAGAGCCGTTTATTGAAGAGTTTGGCCATACATTGGTTTGTATAGGCGAGCATCTCGGGGCCAACCACAGGCCGCGAAACAGCCCCTAGCGGTGGTCGTGTGATCTAAATATGTGACACGACTATACTTCGTTTCACCTTATGTGCGAGCGAAGGCAAAACTGGAAGCGCGAGCACGGAAGCTCCGTGCGTTCAGGCTTTGCTCGAGCGCGCGAGCTGGGAGAAATGCAAAAAGCGCTGGTCTCGCGCTTCTGGCTTTGGCTTCGCTCGCAGATAAAGTGAAACGAAGTATAATTTGAGCCGTGCCGAGCGGAACTCCGCGTCTCAAGACGCTCGCGCACCCCACCCTTTGCACTGTTTTCTTTCAGCCAGTCTCAGGACGCTGTTC
This sequence comes from Ixodes ricinus, assembly GCA_037355805.1. Taxonomy (NCBI): domain Eukaryota; kingdom Metazoa; phylum Arthropoda; class Arachnida; order Ixodida; family Ixodidae; genus Ixodes; species Ixodes ricinus. The sequence goes on from JAZHYW010061158.1 coordinate 19,621, forward strand.
TAGCAGTGCAGACAAAGGCATGGGCACGAGCGCGTGGCTTTGGAAAGTGCCTCCTATGCACGAGGTCTCGTACAAACAAAAGCGTTTCGCTGAGCTAGGCTCACGCGCCTGTGCCTTTGTCTTCACTGCAGACATTTGTGAGATGGAGTAGAGGTCTCCTGATTGGTCGACGCTGTGTCACAAATTTAGTTTACGCTCTAAGCGTGGGGGGAATCTTCGGCGCTGGCGGCGGTCTTTGCTCCGCCTATTGTCCAAACTCTCCTAATATACGGCTCTGCTCTGTAGGCTCCCTACGGGGCCAGAGTTGCGCGTTCACACCCGGAGCGCCGTCTTTCCTGCACGGCATGTTGATCCCGCTCCTCACGTGACTGAATTCGGCGAATACCGGCGCCGCGCGTTCGAGGCGCGCGGCGCGCTCAAAAGCAGGGGAACGTACGCCGGGGCGTGTGCAACGTCTACTTTGCTGCACGACGCTTGATTCGGCTCCTCACGTGATCGGATCTCGGCGAATAGCGGCGAGGGCGGCACGCGGCACCTGGAATCAAACGCGCAACTCTGGCTCCCGTAGGAGCCTGCTACAGGAACTCTACACTAAAGCCCCTTCATGTTTTACTCTACACTGATCTCTATGTCTATTTGCTGGATCGCGTTTGCCCGCTCCGCGAATGCGATCCACTGGCGGCCATCCTTTTGGTAGTTATATTACGTTTAGCCAATGTACAGCTGGTGCAGCCACTACCATTCATCCATGGCAGACAGCGTTGTGGCAGTTGTGGCGGCAGGCTGCCATCAAAATAGCCGTGGGTGATGAGGACCCGGTAAAAGTTTCACGAAATCGCAGCACCGGGGAAAAGCAGCAGAGCACGCATCGAAGGTCGCATCGAAAAAAGCATCGAAAGAAACATCGAAAGCAGACGCCGGTACGGCGTCTGCTTTGTACTGAGCTGCGCTGCTTTCTCCTGTGCTGCGTTTTCGTAGAACTTTCGCCGGGTCCTGACAGATGGGGCTACCGTTCACGCCTGGTTTCAAGAATCTGCTTCGTCGAACAAATTGAACCTAGCACGATATATCCCCCACGGTACAGTGTACTAGACCCACGGCTATTTTTATGGCAGCCTGCCGCCATATCGCTCTCCGCCATATTACTAAGATGGCTAGAGATAACATAACTCTACCAAAAAGATGGCCGACCGTGGCCGCATTTCCGTCCATAGGCGGAGCTGGTCACACAGTTCGTAAACGAAAATCTAGATGGCGCTTCGAACGACGGGAGGCTACGGGGAGGCGGATTGAAGTGAGTGAGGGGTGTACCCCTTCCGCGGGAGTTCCACAACTGAGGTAACGTTGATCAGGAGTTCGGCGTTCTGACGTCAACACAACCCCTGCAAAAGAAGCAGACGAACTTTCGCTCCGCATTGCAGACGATGCCGGAGACTGCCGCGCGCCTGCTCGTAACTCCCCGAGAGAGCCACACTGCCGCGAACTGGCGCTGCTTCTTGGCAACTATGACGTCGCATCATTCCAACGGAGCTTAATTCACAGACAGCCACCAGACGCAATTTTGAAATCTGTTCATTCGTTTTAAAACGAGTTTTCTTGACTTCTCTGCCTGCAGCCCAGAAACACTAGTCTAGGCTAGTGTTTCTGGGCCAGCCAAGCACAACACTAGACCACATCTAAACAAAGAAATAAAAGTGCAAACATTTCGTTTCCGTACCCCTTTAAGCCGCATTCCCACATCATACAAAAGACACGGTGTTCGCAACAGACACGACGAGAAAATCTTCTGCGAACAGGTGTCAAACACGCTTGCTTCGTTTGCGTTGCTTCGAACAGGTCTGAAGGCATTTCTTGCATGAGCAATGTGACAGGACTCTCATACAAGGAAGAAACACGCTTCAGACGGTGTCAGCAGACTCCCTTCTGTACGATGCACGAGCATTGTGGCCTTTGCCTTTAGCAGCAAACCAAGTGGAGACGCCAAATCCTACCTTCGCGTTTTTTTTTTTTTATGGAGAACAAGTAAAGAAAAGTAGGCCAGGTGGCGCAAGCTACCGCCAGTTATAAAGTGTACAGCCATTGGCATGCATCCATCCACCCATCTTGCTTTTACGTATAGAGTCGAGAAACACCGAGTGTGTGCAGCGTATATTTTGAGCCGCGTTGCTTATACGGCCTGCAAGCTCGTCTGCTCTGCGCACCTCGTGCGTTTTGTTTACAATTCCCCACGCGTGCTTTTGTTTTCCCCCGACCTCAAGCAATAACGGCGCGCGCTTGGCTGTCTCGTCATCGCGCCTTGTCCTCTGGGTTGCCTTTCGATCGGCACGCTCCTCCTTTGCGTTCCCATAAGCGATAAGACGTATTTTGGAACACCTGCTCGCCGTATAAGCTTTTGTGAAGCTCGGGAGCCGCGCTAAACTCCGCTGAATCTAGCGGATTTACGGGGATAGAGGAAAGCAACGTGAACGGCGAAAAAAGTTGCGTTCCTTTATCCCCGTAACTTTACCAGCAGGCTCTAATTTGTAGAGCGGACTTAGATCCCGCCAAATGTAGCGTGACGTCAGCTGTCCAGTGCTTTATCCTATAGCTCTTTGGCTCACGAGGGCGCATAGCTTTCACCGTTCTCCAGGTAAGACAGAAATGAAGTGTATCCCCTTCTACACAGCTCTCTCCAGCGCTTGGTACCCCGCCGAAAATGCCGAGTAAAGAGCCTGGCCAAATAGGACACAACAAAATGCAGTGCACGGCAAAAACAAAAAAAAACATTATAAAAAAAAAAAAACGTGAAGACGTTACGAGGCACACTCACAGAAAAAAAAAGAGTGCAGTCTTACACTTTTCTCCCTCATATACACCCCAAAACTTCATTTCGACGTACACGCCCTATAGTCGAACTGACGGCCCCAAATTTTACGAGGGGCTTGATAGCGGTGCGACATAACTTACTAAAAAGCAACAAGAAAAAAGTTTTTTTTTCTGTTGGTATTTTGTAGCGATTCAGCTCTTTTATTACCTTCACCACTCGGTTATCGAGCGCCCGTCGCGAAAGTTAGTACCGCCGGTTCGACGTCAGTGCGCTCTGTACGCCGAACTAAAGTTTCGGGGTGTATTATGTATGGGACAAGAAATGTAAAATTAAACCTTTTGTTTTTTCTTCTGAGAGTTTACGTTTGGTTTTAGTGAGGACATGAGCCACGCAAACAGCGTGGCTTTCCTCCTCCCTTTCTCGTTTTCGTGAGGTTGTGGACCGACAACAACAACGGAGGTCTTGCCGACGCCCAGCAGGGCGCACCCGCGTGAGCACGCTTTTAAAGGCTCTGTCCAAGGGTAGAAGCGGACAGCAATTTTCCCCCGGCAAAGAAAAAAACGTTCCAAAGCAGACCGGAACCGGAAGAAGACCACCACTTCCGTTCTTGAAGAAAAACACCTAAAGACGAGGACGGAAGAAAAAACGCCGTGCGTTTTCCTTCGAGAATGCACGACCATAGCCTCCCCTATACTGACAAAGCCGGGCAGATCGCCACGAGAAGCGGCCGCCGAAATGGAAGAGGTGGAGCGGAAGACAACGGATGAGAAGAAAGCCATCCCTCACAAAAAAAAAAATATATATATATATATATATATATCTGGCCAGATTTGAATATTTTGGATATGGCCATATCGAAAATTGGCCACGTATAATCTGATATGGTATATATGCCAGAAATAGCCTCATAATGCTAGATATAGTCTGATATATGTCACTGGCGCCCCGCTGCGGCGAGAGGCCGAAACACACTTTTCCCGAGCGAACAAGCGTGTTTCGGGTCCTGGCCGCTGTAAAGCTGTGCGCTGACGTCCAGGTTTCCCGAGAAATGGCCCTTCGATGCCCTTTGCTACCAGATCCTCGAGCTCCAAATCTGCGACCGGGCACTCTATGGCTCCGTCGTCGAACTGCCAGGCTTTGTGAGTATAGAGGAGGCTATGGGTACAACCAACTAGCCTTCTGGCCTTTTCCACTTCCGGTGCCGCAAATGCTGTGAACTGCAGAAAACGTGTCCTGTTTGGGCAGTCCTTTACTGAGCTGTAGACGCATAAATGTCGTCTAATATTTCGGAGAAAAACGAAAACACAAACAAAAGGGCTCTGCAGAACGCGTTCTACAGCCGGAAACGCAGAATAAAACCGTTCTCCGTAAAAGGCCCGCACCAATTCGAGCACATCTCCATCGCCGCGGTGACCGTTGATGGAAGAACCACGTTCGAAGCAAAAATCCCAATATACCGCGTCCAATTTCCATTAAAAGCCCAGTCCCTGTGATCATGGAATAATTGGGCAATCCGCCCACTGCCTGCAACTAATGGCACACGCGACCGCGTATGCAAAGTCGAACGCCAAAAGCAAACTATAAAACGCTCGCCCTTTTTGCTCCTAATAAATACCAGCGCTTTTCCCGCATAGGGCTCGTGTTCGCCTAAGTCTACAAACTACTAAATACTTTATTTTTTTTACGCTAATTACCGTTCCGAAGTGTCTGCAGATTTTCCGTGTGCAGTGTATAATCGATACTTCCTGTCACTGCGAACCATTATCAAATTATATATATATATCCGATACCATCGGAGACTAACAGACTCGGAACACTCTGTTTAATTAAAAGGCGTTATTAATGACCATATGCGTTGCTATTTCTTTTCTTTGTTTCAATTTTGTTTCGTAACAAAAATTAAAACAAAAAGGAAAACTGCAAAAACGTCCCCTTGGTCGGCCGAGGCGCCATCGACATCGTTTATAATCTAGTGTCGCCGCTCTGGCGGTAGACGCTGTCGAACTCAGCCCAGGATATTTTTCCGGAACGATGTAACCATCCGATGAACGTACTCGCTCTAGTCATTTAAATATAGGTTCGTGAATTTATCATTGCAAACTATCGTGATCTGTGTCTTCTAATTAAGTGCCAATACGACTGTCCGTATATGCAAAGCACTCGATTTGCGGAGGGCGTGCGAATGACATATCCTGGTGATATTGCAAATGAATGGAAAGGTGCAAGCGAGCTGGACAAGAATAACGATAATAATCCCCGGAGAAAGGGAACAAGGGGGACGAAGGACAAACACGAACCTCTCCATACACAGCTAGGTGACTGTTGCGCGACTGAAAAAAATCCGCCTGGTCCTGGTATCGCACCAGGGACCTCTCCATTTCCAGTGGAGCGCTCTACCAACGGAGCTAACCAGGAGTTAGACGTCAGTTGAGCAAACGGGTTTTCTTGACAGTGTTTTAATTTCGCACCGCATTTCCCATACAGCCATATATCTCTTCCATTTCCAATGCCTTTCCGGCAATGTGCATTCGCGATCTTGGGCTTGATAGTTTTTGCGCCGCTAGAACTCGCGAATCAATCGATCGATTTCGCACCTCAAAGGGGTCGAATTTCGACTCGAGCGATAGGCACGGTCAATACCGGCAGAGTATGACAGAATGACGTCACGAGCCATTCAGCCCCAATCAAAAACCGTAGCCTGACATGACGTCATGAAACCAGACTACACCCCGTTTCACACTAAAGTCCAAGAGGAGCCGACGCTACGATCCGACGGAAAACATCAGGCAACGGAAAAAGTGCATCGTCACTGCGCTCGTATCTAATCATCATCCTCACCATCATCAAAACGATTATTTGCATCAAAAAATGCATGACGCTGGAGGCCTGCAGAAAAAGTTGTCAGTCGGATCGACAGCATGGATGACGCACACACACATAAAAGCAAAAATATATGTAGTCACGGAATTAGCACAAAATAAAAATATACATAATAATAGTAAAACGGCGATGGCGCAGGCGAGGCTGGTCTAGATTTACTATTTCTGGCCTTCTCTTCTCCCCTCCCTCCCTCCCCCAAGACTTGGTGGAGAACGAAAAAAAAAATCCAAGGTAGAAGAGAAAAGAATAGTATGACGGGAGGCAACTTTTCAAACACTGCTGACTCGTTTACTCAGAGGCCTTTTCATAAACACAACATTCCCAAACACTACACAAAAAAAAAAAAGGGGGGGGGGTTAAAGTGCAGGCGAGCTTGGTGCGTATTGACCATAATGTTTAAACCCTGAGACAGGGAAACAAACCTTGAAGGCAGAATCACGATGTTTCAACCCTGATACTGGGAAGGAAACTTGAAACCTAAAAGCGGCGCTCAAGGTGGTTGGTGGACGACCTTGGAACTGTTGTATATATGAAGAAGCTATTGAATAAACGAGTCAGCCGAGTTCGAGACGTTACACCTGCCATTCTATTCCTTTCTCCCCCACTTTGGACTCTCCTCGTTCTCCACCCAGACTCAGGTGGTTCGAGAAAATGGTGAACATAATGGGCCCGTTGTGACTAAGAAAACTATAGCCTATGCAGAAACGGAGCATCACTATACCGAGGGTGCGCACGTGCCATCAAAGGTCAGAGCTTGCTCGCCGACGGATCCCACAAATAAAAGATCGGTGTTCAACTTCTTCGCCGCGATGACCGGGAAAATCCCGTGGAAAATACCCCCCCCCCTCTCTTCCACCCCTTTTCATGGCGGTCAGGTCACAGACTCTCTCTCTTAAAAGAACTGCCGCGGCAGGCGAGGTCGTACGAGGTTCTCCGTTAATGATGGATTATCCAGAAGAAGAAAAAATGTGCATACATATGTGTTTACGATGGGCGTTCATAAAGTTCGTATTATTGTCGTGAAGTAATAGAGATCCAGCAATGAAACTCCGGTAGCAGTTTAATCATTCTCCTTTAGTCACTTTTTTTTTAAAGTTTTTGCAGTTGGCAAAGTTTTTTTTTTGAAAGATGCCTCGGAGTCTGCTCTACTGCCTAATATCTCTTTTTTTCCTTTTTTTGTTTATAGGTTTTACAGTTGCGTTTTTTAGCCGGCGGAGCTCGCGGCGCAGGTGTTTGGCAGCCGGCCAACTATAAGCCAACTTTCTTCGACCTTGTCAGGCTTATTCACTCACGTTTTTGAAGGCTCAATGAGCTCAATATATATAGTATATAAATTATGTGAAATCGCATTTTTAAATAAATATATATATATATATATATATATATATATATATATATATATATATATATATTAGAGAGAGAGAGAGAGAGAGAGAGAGATTTTTTTAGATAGTCCTCACCTGGTGTGTAGTCGGCGCCGGCTCATAGTCTTGTCTGGTGCATAGTCGACACGTAAAACATTCCCGTAATTATAATTAGCGCATCCAGGCAAATATCCGCTTTGTTAGCTAGCAGAGAAGCTTGCATCATACATAAATCATCGTTAACATACCCTGTCGCTCCCAAAATCTGTCACGTCTACTCACAACGGACGATATATTGAAATCACAAGTTTGTCTATAGTCCTCACCCGTACAAAGTCCGCAGCGCGCAAACATTAAAATTTTCAAGCGCGTGTAGTTCGCGAAATACAGTCCGGAGAGTGCGCGGTACAGTCGGCGGGGATATGAGTTGAGACACGGTCAGATGTCGCGTGGGATATATGCCTCCAAAATGCTACACGGGCTATGGAACCTATACCGCACAGACCCTTCTCAAAATACAGCGCCATCTGGTGACTCAAAAAGCAGTTTCACTTTCGACAAACTATAATGACGGTCGTGAAAGTCTATTTCATCGGGCACCGTCACTTCCGCAAGAGCGTGGCAGATGAGAACTGGTTCTTTGAGAATTCTTTCTCGATTGGTTTCGGTATCGATGGTGCGAACATAAGAATCGCCCAGTACAAAACGGCGACCCGTAAGCCTCCCGATTAAATTTCCGCCATCGAAATGCTTTAGAGCCAAACTTGTGCCGAGAGCTTGATTAGACCACACTCCGAAATAAATAAGCGCTCACGCAGCCGTTGTATTGTTGTGTATTCGCAACTCCAGCCCGCCGCTCGCCCTCTCGCGGACGAACGAAGAACCAGAGGAGCGGGGACGGCGACGGTGGCAGGGACTGTCGGCCATGGTGCTGCTGTTACTGCATGGTTCTGGTCGGCGTGTTTGTGCATCGTGCAGATTTAATGCAAAAAAAAAAATTACACCATCTTCCCGGGGGAACCATGGGGTGATGCGGAGCATCGTGTTGGTTCCGAGGAAAGAGTCAGTTGCGTGCTGACGTCGAGAGATGGCGCCACCGACTGCCCTAGCGTCAACATCTCCGTCACCTGCGACGTGCTCCAGCCCGGACCGCTCCATATTTAGAGCGGCCAAATAAATTAATTTTAGCACACTGGCCAGCGTCAGCGAGCAGGCGCACGGGAAATCCAAGGAGGATCTATCCCCGTCTGTTCCGCCATCTCGGGACTACTGCCCTGCCACCTAGAGGACGTTGGAGTTGCGAATAGTGACGTCTGGAATGTACAGGTCTCATGTATTATCCGCTCGGTAGTGTCTTCAACTGTCTCCTCCATCAGACTCAAGAAGGTGGCCATTAGTTTGACACAGGTATAAGTTCACAGGTGCCACACACTGGGATGATAATAGTGATCAAATTCGCTAGACTGAATTTCAAAAAGTTCTATACAAAGCGTAACAACCTATATGAAATTATTATTATCTTTTTTAGCTTCCCAAACGAAACACATACTCGGAATATTCAGGCTTTGCTTTTCCCGGCACGGTACACATAATCTCCAACATCGAAATAGCTATTGAGAAAAACAACCAATGAAAGTAGCACCAAAACCAAAATTAAATTATTATTATTAATATTATTATTATTGGAATTTTAGGCGAAGAGAAAAATTCGCTTGTTTCCGGATCCGAAACGAAACCGCAACATTTTCATACATTTCGTTAAGATCATCATTTATCACGGTTATCGTCGCCAGCCACTCTTATGACGTTCTCAGCGGTTTTGCAATCACCGCGCCCCCTGGGAGCGAGCTTGCGAACCAGTAGGCAGACGACGCTCCGTTTTTGCTTTCTTATTATTATTATTATTATTATTATTATTATTATTATTATTATTATTATTATTATGTTTAATCTAATTATCTTCGAGTTTAGCTCCAAACACAATAAACATAAAACATTTATTTTTCATTATTTTTTTTTTTTTTACTTTTTCTGCGAGACGTGTTACACCGGCCGCACCCTGTACACCGTACAAAAGACAGTCTGCGAACAGCGTCTGAGGCGTGTTTCTTCCTTGTGTGACGTCACACAAAACTCTCTGCATAGTGCACACATGTTCGAAGCACACATACACGTACGAAGCAAACACATACTTCAGACATGCATGAGGCGTGTCCGCGGATAACTCCGTCACACATCTCCGCAGAGAACTCAGCGGGTCTTCTGTAGGACGGATAAACAATGCAACGGCGGCTTTAAAAACACATTTAAAAAAAAAAACAGAAAAAAAAACATAATGACAAAAATTACCTGTTACGAATTCTGTACAGCGCAGAGGCACATGGTACCTAAAAATAATCCTATTATGGCAAGAAAATTGAAAGAATCCCATTATTTTAACATGTATTGTATAGCGTGGCTTCGGCCACCTCAAGAACTGTCGTAAGAGAAATAACTTCCCATAAAATGTAGAATAGACAGTTTCTTCAGAACGTAGGTTGAGAAAGCCGGTACAGTTGTACCAACGCGGCGTATTTACTGAAATGATTACGTCACAGGTTCATAGACGTACCCATAATGTGATCGTAAACTCGGCTCGAGCGGTTTCGGTTCCGGATAGAGTGCGGACGGTTTCCGTGGCGCCATCTAGGGAACGCGGTACAAAGCAAACAAGTTACGTGTTTCACCTTGGACGGAGGTGTCGCCCCTCTCGTGGCAAAGCTATCGATATAAAATTCAGACGCTCTGCTCGGGCCCGTCACATCATTATTATTATTATTCACATTATTATATATTTATTTATAGAGATATAGGTCTTCAGTTCGAGGCGCGGGGCTGACAAAGCCGGTTGAGGAAAGTATGGAATGAGCGTCGGCATCGCTGTTTATTCAGGCGTGAATTATTTTATTATTCCAATAGGCACCACCGTGGGTGTGCATTTTGTTTCTGCATAGAATATTGCGAACTACTCCTTATTAATAGCACGGTTTGCTCGGCAATCCATTGTAGAGGAGAACTAGCTATGTCGGAACGGTCTGTCTTCATATTTAGCGTCGTTTACAGAAATTATTTCACCTAAAATAACTGATTGGTGGATATGTATATATATATTGTAGTCCAACAGAAAACAAGAGACGCGATAAAAAAGTAAGCAATAATATGTACGCACAAAATTATTAAATTTTTGTAAGAAAAAACTTGAAAATATATATATATATATATATATATATTTCCCTTTTGTAAGAAGTTTCTTCTACACAGAACTTTAATAATTTTGTGCGTACTATATTATTGCTTACTTTTTTATCGCGTCTCTTGTTTTCTGTTGGGCTACAGATATCAATTAAAAATGTCCTTATAATAATAAATATATTCGTACGTAAGTATGGCGGGAGACGAGGAGAAAAAAGAAGCTGTACAAGCCACTTGACTGGTACTCAGCCACAAAAAAACACAAAGTTGCGGCGAGAAACGTAAAATAAGATAGAAGGCGAGAATTTATGCAATAATACAAGGTGCTCCCATCATAAAAAAACAACAAAAACCACCACCAAAGCAACCAGTAACATTTGCCTACATTAAAACTAAAATAATCGAGAAGCTGCACAACATATCTCTACCACGGAATTATTATTCTTATTAGTTACGTTTTTTTGTACAATGCGAGAAGTTCACTGTACCTGCGAGTGTATATATCAAAATTAACAAGGTGATAGCTATCCAATGAATAATGTAATGAATAACGGCAGCACCTTTCCTGAGTTTGGTCGAGGGGGACTATCTATCCAGTTCACACTTCTCAACACCGTAGCCCACAGGCTGTTTTTGGCTTCCTTCGATGCGTAATTTCCGAACAAGCCATTGCTAACTTTGCACGTTTTTAGGGCTAAAATCCCGCATTTCACACGCTAGCTCTAGTTCTACTGCAGAACACAAAAGACAACAAATCGTGGCCAACAAGAGAAGGATCTCCGAGAGAATGACGACGTTCATAATACAAATACAAATAAATAAAAAAAAAATAAGTGATGTGAAAAACGTTTTGCTCATAGCTATTCAATGCGCGTGTATTATTATCATTTATTTTTATTTTTTTAGAGCGCAGAATTTGGGCGTTTGTTTCCGGCTTGAGCGGCGTCGCCGCCAGCGTCGGCGTAGCCGCGCTCATTGCATTATGGGAATAATGGAAGCGCGAGTAACGGCGCGTGGCACTAAGGAAAAATTTCTACGCCAAAAATAGCGTAGATATTTTCGCTAAATTTTCCCGCTAAATTTAGCAGAAAAATTTGCCCGCTAAATTTAGCAGAAATATTTCCCCGCTAAATTTAGCGCAAAAATTTCCCCGCTAAATATAGCGGGGAATATTTCCCCGCTTAATTTAGCAAGCAAATTTTCCCGCTAAATTTCCCGAAAAATTATCCGCTGAATTTACGCAAAAACTGCCGCTAAATTTAGTGGTGGCAATTTTTGCTAAATTTAGCGGGAAATTTAGTGATAACTTTCCGCTAAATGGGGAGGAGGAGGAGGAGAGGCATACCATCCTCTCCTCCTCAAGAGCTGCGCTCCAATTCGGCATTACAGAAAATTGTAAACGTCTTCAATCTTCTCTTATTTTTTTTTATTAGTTGTTTGTTTTTGTGTCTGAGCTTCGCCATTCGCTGGGACAACTGTTCGCAGTGATTGACCGTCTCTAATGCATCTAGCGTTGAGGTCTACCCACTATCCTTCCAATCAGAGCTCGGAGTCGTTTTGACGTCCCAACAACCCCCTGTGCAAAAAGCAGACGACTTGGTCTTCGCATAAGCCCGTAGGCCTGCCGCGCTGAAGCTTCGAACTGTGGCGCCCTCTCTTTGGGTAGTGCAAGTTTACTTGACTGGGCCTTGCACTCCTTAGGGCGCCTCGCGGAGCTTTCTTGTTCCTTCTTTGTAATGCTGTTAAACAAGAACGAGAAAAAAAAATCTTTACACGTTTGAAGTTGGTTCGATTCAACGCCGTAAAAACAATCGAAAGTGCGGGTTGCGTGCCACCACCAAGTCAGAACACCTAGGGTCGCGACGCTTCTCTTCCTTTTGATTTTTGGTATTTTCCTTGGCGTGAGCTAATCGCTTTTCGGGATCAAAAGGGCAAAGGGAGGATTAAGAAGCAGTTGCTTTCGTTGTATTCTCACCCTCAAGCCACTCATAAATCCCACAAATGGCGCCTTTTCTCCCTCTCCCGCCCGTCATATGCGCTTTTCCTTTTCCCTCTCACCCTTCCCGCCTCCGACGCGTCCCGGCGAGCTGCCCTTCCGAATAGACTACTTCCATAAATCCCTGCATGCAACAGGGCGCGCGTAGCACTCTGGGAACTAGTTGGGCAGGGAGGGAGGAGAATGGCATGGTTTCGGTTTCGATCGACAGGTCGACAAGAGATTATACACAGAGCGTGGGCTATAAACGGCCGTTATCTCATGTTTTCTGGTCCCGAGAGCGTCATTTGTGGTCTCTAAACTAGCCTAAATGGCAAGACCTCGAAGCTTTAGCACAAGCTCGAGACGTATAGCTTGTCTTAACGCTTGCATGTTGTATTTTTGTACTTGAGCCTTCCTGTTAGCGTTTGGAGGTATGTGGACGAGCCAGCGCTGGGAATCTCGACGCTGCGAAGCTCGGGGAGCTTGCTTGTGTAGGAATCAAGAAGCTGTAGCAACCACTAAGTATGCATACATCGAGCTCGCGCCTTTACATTAGTGTTGTTGATCAGGAAGTTTGTTTGTTTCGTGCGTCCATGGACGAAATATAACTTTTTGCAATCACTGCTTTTCTTAATACGCCTGAGTATGCGAGGTAAAACTCGGAGGCGCCATTGAAAAGCTCCATTTGTTTGAACACACTTCTTATATCTTATCTGTACCGACCCGCAGCACTGCACGAAGCGAAGTCCCCACCCGCGTGCATTCCACTAATATTCAACATCGCGTATGCGCATAAACTTATCCTGCAATCATATAGGCGCATTCGCACCTACAAACCGTTTTAAGAAAGCAAAAGTCGAGCACTTGTGTGAAGAATGTCGCAAAGTTCGCCGGAAGTTCGCCGCACGGGCATGAACCCGTGCGGTGCGCCAAAGGAACGAAATTATTCAAAGCGCATTTGACGGTTGCTAATGGCCATAATACTTGTTATGTGTTTGCTTTCTTCTTGCCTGAGTATGCCGAGATAATTTCAGACACACCGTTCAGGCACAAATCTTGGGCGTCAGTAAAAGGTCGTTCAAAAAGGCTTAGCGAGGAGTAGGGGACGCTTGTTAGGGCCTCCGGTCGTAGCTAGCCGATCCCATCGTTTGCGAGAACATAATCTTCTATCAGCATAAAATTTGAGTGGGAGATATATGATGACACGAGGAAGATATCATAGAAAACTTTTGTCCAGTAGTGAGGTCGAATTTATTGCGTTTCCTTAAAAGTTCATGCGTCAACGCTGGGCTCAACTTCGATACTCGTGTGAGGATGCGGCTTGCTTTTCGCCCAATGAGGTAAACAAAATTCGTGTAAGGCTCAAGGTGACCAAATTTCAGTTGTAGTTCACTGGTACTAGACGGGATTATTGAAATTGAGCTCAAAGATGCACTCGTGGGGTGAGGTGACTAAGCCAGGTCTTACTACGTTTGCATACGCACGCACAATATCCGGTGTTTCGGGAACCAAGGAAAGTGCCCCGGTCTTCGTTTTGTATCGCTCGAGAGTGAATGTATTGTACATTCGTAAAAAGTCAGATAATCGAAAACGCAAGCAGCGCGTTCGGTCGCAGCGTGATAGCATGAGATGAAGGCTGCTCAGTCGAAACCGAAACTGAGTGGCCAACTAGTTCCCAAAAACGGTTCCGCCCGTTTTATTCTTGAGGGCCCCTTTTGCGGCTTGATTTGGACCGCGCTTACCCTGCACGCACATAAAAGACATGCTCAGGGGGCGGATTTAAGATGGGCCGGGGCGACTTCCCCAAATTCTCCCCAACTTCAACTTTCTTTTTATGAAAAAATTTATATACTTGAGCCAAAAGTTTAGTTTTTGGTGATATAGCTAATATTGCGTGAATAAAATAGATCTGGACAATCCTTCGGCCCTAACGACACATCTCCGTTTCGGCCCTAACGACACATGTCAGCAGGCGCGCACGCCCTTCCCCTTCTCTCTCCCCCCTTTCCCCCACAAAAAAAAAAAGAAGAAAAAGCCTGATTTATAAATTCGCCGCTGGACAGATTCACTGAGATACATTTTCATTTCTCCTTTTTTTTTTTTCTTCTTGTTTACATACGTGAGACAGCAAGCACTTCGTCAGGCTCACGCAACACACCAGACCCACCTACAGTTTTTCTCCCTGTCAAATCTCTTTGGCGGTACCAAAAAAAAAAAAATAATCGCGCCGTCAGGGTAAGCGACAAGTCGGGTATCTGTCGCAAACAGCGGCTGCTAATGCTAATTAATCGACATCGGACTTGTGTCGTCCAGGCGAAATGTAATCACGTGGTAGTCTTGCGACGACACGAGCTTATGTCAGCTTCAAGAAAGCAAAAAAAAAAATATCCACGCGGCGATGCGCAAGCGAAAACGTGTCTGCGTCGACGGCATCGTATACAACACCCGGAGATAGCAGACGACATCACCGACGAAAAAAACTCACGCAGCTTATGCCCGTTTCGAAAGAGAAAACGATCGACATGGAGACGCGCGCGGCAACGCGTTTGCGTCGACGGCGTTGCTCCTCCCTGCCGTTCACATTGTGCCAGTGAATTTAGCAGCCGATACCAACGATGACGACACAAGCTTATGTCAGTTCCTGGAGAGCAAAAACGAATGGACGCAGGACGCGTACGCGTCTACAGCGTAGCAATGCCTGGAGATAGCACGCGGTATCTACAACGACCGCATGTCAGTTGCCGAAAAAGGAAAACGACCGACACGTTGACGCGATGGAAACGCGTTGGCGTCGACGGGTGTACACAAACGCTTGCAGATAGCAGACGATATATCAACGCGTCGGCGGCACAGCAATGCTCGCAGATAGCAGGAGATATCAAGAGATGAAGGAAAAGGGCGACTCGTCGACGCAGCCGGGAAAGCGTCGGCTGAGTAGCAACGCCTGCAGGTAGCAGACGATATCAACGACGACACAAGCTGATGTCAGTTCCGAGAGAGCAAAAGGAGCGACGCGTTGACGCGTGCGGGAAGGCGTCGGCATCGACGCCCGTAGGTACAGTGTTCTAGAGGGTACCGTAGGCGTGCAGGCACAAGATGGCGCGAGCGCGTCCTGCAGTGATTCAGTGACGCGCTTTAAGCTTCTCGCGTCGTTACCTTCGTCGTAATTAGCGCTTTCAATCGCTTCCTGCTTCCTCCAAGTCCGGTCGATGACGACGCCCACGCGGGATAAATTGAGCGGTGATATCCCGATAGCTTACACTTGGTATTCGTAATCGAATGCAGGTATCCCGCAAACGTGCCATATATACGCTCTCAAATATCAGGTCCGTAATAAATATGAAACCCAGTTTTCCTTTTTTATTATCTCGTAGGGAGTACTGAATTCGAAAGATTCTAGGGTGCGATTATCTCTGTAGTATAGCAGCTGGGTGATTTCAGATAAGATCGACCGACAAGGGTGGCTGGTTCGACATTTCTAAATCAACTGATATTTTTATATCGAGTATTGTCTACGTGTCTGGTATAAACAAATCCAAACTTAGTTTTGACCAGAAAAAAAAATTGGGGACAGGAAAAATCGAAAGACATGAAGAGGTGGACAGTTGCATTAACGCGCACTGATGGAGGGGGCACGTTTGAAAGGGAATAACTAAAACGATAAAATTAGGAGAATTCTAATACTTTTTAGAAACAACACTATGGGTACAGCTTGCTTGTAATATGTAGTAATTATATTTATTTCTATTATATTTCGTTTTCTAAAATTTGCCAAACATGCCTGCTCGAACGACAAATGGCAACATTTGGAGGCCTGTATGTCATGAAATAATTTAATCATTTTCGTATACTTTTCAGATAGTATTCTACTTATATATGGCTAATATTTAAAATATATATATAAGGTATCTTAGTGATACGATAGTCGGGATATATTTACGCAAACATGGGGAAAATATCAAAGAACAAAAAGTTCCGATGCGAATAAACAAAACAAAAAAACACCACTTTCGATATTTTTTTTAATTTGGTTACTTTGTTATATTTTACTTCGGCATTCATTTCTATTAAAAACATGTTGCATTATTTGATTGAGAAAGAAGGCACAACTCCCCAAAGTAGGGTCCTTTTTCAAAGCCTACACTTAGCAGTGCCCTATGCGAGGCGACTTTTTGCAAAGGTCTTTAGAATAGGGTTTTCGCAACTCAGCGGGGCGCGCTTACGTTTAACGCTTGCAGAGCCAATGCGGCTAACAAGCGTAATAAAAAAAAAAAAAAACAACTAGAAAACGCAAAACATGCGCTTAGCAAGTACATTTTCTTTACAAACGCTATAATAGTTAAGGTAAAACCAAATCAAGCTGGCTAAAACAAAAGACGATCTAAAATCAGTATAAACATTGTTAGCCGTTTTCAGCCAAAACAATCCAAATTGTAGCGCTCTAATTTGGCGTTGACCGTCTGTAGCCGACGATATTGGCCTTCAACTATGCCGAAACTGTGAAGAACGCTATCGAGCCCCATACTCGGCGAGCAGCTGCTTTACCTGGAGATCTGAGCTGGAGCAACTTCGAAACCTCGGAAGACTTGTCTTCAATCTACAGGTCACGTGCCACGAACGAAATCCACTCGGAGTCTCGGAGTAGCGAGACGTTGCCTTGGCAACGGTTACCGCGTCTCTTTAGGCTTAAGCAACAACCGAAATCACAGAGACTTTTCTTTTTTTAAATGAGGACGCAAAGGTACGTTGCGATATCATCTTTGTGATCTCATTCTTCGTGATTTAAGCGAGATAAAGCGAAGCCAAACACGGTTTCACTAATGCAATCCACATATAACGATGATCGGTTATAACGATTGCATTTTCGGGTTTTCTCATTATCGTTATAGATGGATTGCACTGTATTCGCTGCAGCAAGGAACGTGGCTAGCAGCGACTACGACGAATATGCTCCGGAACGAGCGGAAAGAGCGCCGCCATGTTTGCCGACGCAAACGGGCCCCAAGCACATAGGGCCCGTTCACACTCTTGCGACCGAGTACGACCGAGAGAGACCAGACCGGTTTAAGCCTCTTGCGATCTCTTAGGACCAGCTCCGCTGTAGCGCATCCGGTCCTAAGAAATCGCAAGAGGCTTAAAACGGTCGGCTTCTTGCGATCTCTTAGGACCAGCTCCGCTGTAGCGCATCCGGTCCTAAGAGATCGCAAGAGGCTTAAAAACCGGTCTGGTCTCTCTCGGTCGTACTCGGTCGCAAGAGTGTGAACGGACCTTTAGGGCCCGACGCTATTTCTCGAATTTTGCGTTAGGGACGAGCGCCAGCCCAAAACCCCAAACACAGTTGGGGTTCGGCGCATGCGCAGTAGGAAAGCCGCTATTTCTTAGGGGCTCCCAAGCTTTGGGGCCCCCTATTCTAAAACTCTATAATAAATCATAACGCACGCGTAATGCAAGTACGACGCACTCTTTGCTCCGCGGGTTTATCGGAATGGACAAAACAATTAGTTTTGTCTTTTCTTTTTCTTACCAAGATAAACATTCTTATAGCGTCCTATATACAGACAAAGCCTGGCAGATCGCCACCAAAAGCGGCCGCCTAAATGGAAAAAAAGTGGAGCGGCAGACAACGGATAAGAGGAGAGCCACGTGACTGGCGCCCCGCTGCGGCGAGACGCCGAAACACACTTCTCCCGAGAGAACAAGTGTGTTTCGGGTCCTCGCCGCTGCAAAAGCTGTGCGCTGACGTCCAGGTTCCCCGAGAAATGGCTTTTTGATGCTCCGTGCTACTACCAGATCCTCGAGCTCCAAATCTGCGACCGGGCGGGCACTCGATGGCTCCGTTGTCGAACTACCAGGCTTTGTGAGTATAGAGGGGGCTATGGCATTACCTATAATCGGTGACAGCCTACAGGTTAAGAAGCCAGGAGTTCGCCTCCGGCAAGCGCTCGTCGCCGCAAGTGCGCGTAGTTGTCAAAGGCACAGAACTCGCGCTGGAGGCGGAGCATCAACTCGGTTACCCGTGCCACACGGGCAACTCGAATGTCATTTACAACGAATGACATTCGTGCGATCAACGAATCGGCTCGCGATCTGTCGCGCGTAAAACGCCCCGCGCTCGGAGTGTCGCGCGCTGATTGGCCGATCGTTCAAATGTCATTCGTTGTAAATGGCATTCGAGTTGCACGTGTGGCACGGGTATTATAGCCAGCCACCGACTATAACATAATCAAAGCCTTTGAACAGCTTCCTCTACAGGGTGTTTCTTTCAAGAATTTACAAATATGTTAAAAAAAGGAAAACAAACCAGCCGTAGTTTGGTTTATGGCCGGGGAACATATTGGAGGGCTAATCGTCACGGTAAATCGAATAATTAACGAAAACTTTTTTTATTTAGTGAAAATAGACACATGGTTTCAATTAAAAACTTGCTCAGCGTCATCGGAAACAATCTAAGACCAGTAATTTTTAGAAAGACTCGCTATTTCCTAGCTACTGTGATTCAAAATCAAATTGATCTGAGTTAACTCAAATGTATCTGATTTAAATTAAATAAACCTGATTAAAATAAAATAAAAATGTGTTTTAAATCAAATACATCTGATTTATTTTATTTTCATTTAAAAAAGTCACGATTTTTTCTTCTGCTAGTAATTGATTACTTTCTTTTAGTTATTTTGTAATTACTCGATTACTTTTATTGGGGAAGTAATCGCCACACTAATCCGATTAGTTCAAAAAGAACTGTTACTCTTCCCCTCTCCCCCCTCTCCCTCCCTCCCCCCAATATCCTTTCTGATTCCCTTTCTTCGTACAAGTTTCCTACCGAGGAACCCTGGAACCAAATCTGCGACGAAAGGATGGTTTACTCAAATTTGTGGATGATGAAGATAAGTAGTTCATAGTTTGGCGATTCTAATCCAGCAATGAGCAGTACGAAAGACCCGTTTTCAAAACGACAGAAAACTCGGTCGTTTTCCAAAATCTGAAGTGATCGGGAGAAGTAACGGTCACTCTTTCAAGTAACGGTCAGCTACTTTCCGCCTCGAGTAATCATGTAATCTAATTGAATCCTTTTTAATCAAAACTAATTGTAACTGTTTTTTTTTTGTGTGTGTGTGTGTTTGTGCTTTTTTGAGTAACGTGTACACGGCTGGTGTTGCCAGAACGTAGCACATCCCTCGAGCAGCGTAGTTGAAGCTAACGTTCCGGCTAGGGGTGTCGTGAGGAAGAAATAATCCTCTGGACAGACGTACGTAATCTAAGAACAACAACTGGCGCGGGGGAAAAATAAGAGCAAGCAAGAAAATAAAAGGGTGGGGGCGGGGGGGGGGGGGTTGCAGACCCGGCAGAAAAGACGCACTCGGTTCTTTTAACGATTCGACCGAACAAAGGAAGGGCGTATACAAGCTCGGCGACTAAAGGGTCCGCTCTCTATATATCGACCGCCTCCCCCCCCCCCCCCTTTTTTTTCTTCTTCCGCGGGATTCAATTTGAGCGGCGGCTGCTAGGGCTAATATCAGCTGGAATTATAACCCAATTTCCCTCATGAGTGGGATTCCGTCTTTTCAAAGTTTATTTCTCGTGAAATTCGGAGGCTGTTCCTTTTTTTCGGAGTTTATCTTTCGCCAAAAATTCAAAATTTGTCGGAATTTTTTTTTTGTAGATTTTAAATTTTTTTTTATTTCAAAATTTATTTTGAACGTGATCATAAAAAAAATTAATTAAGTCCGGGTAATATGACCTCGTTGTCTAAAGCAAACTCAACGAGCTAAAAAAAGAAAAAAAAAAAGGCAAAACCCTTATGTCAGCGTAGTTCGATATTTTCAAGAAAACCGAAGTGGGATCTCCTCGGGGCCAGTGACCACCTGCTCTTGCAAAATCTATACGTAAAACACCGTCTTTTTTTTTTTACTTTGATATTTGGTGTTTTTCGGATAAAATTCGAATTGACAAAAAATTTACCTACGAGGTGGTTTTCGGATTTTCTTTTTTTCAGTTTTATCCGAAAACACGGAACCCCAGCCACTTAAAATCTAAAACCTAAAAAAGAAATATATATATATATATATATATATATATATATATATATATATATATATATATATATATATATATAAGAAAGGGTTACGGAGAGCGTTGCGGTAGCAGCGGGAAACGATCTACGAAAACTCCCTAATAGGGAGTTGTCGTAGACATCGCGTTTCCCCCTCCGCGACGAAGAAGTAGCTACTGCCCCTGCGCGTCGATGGCCTTGGCTGGAGAGTTCCGGCTATCGTGGCAGGTTGCGGAGAGCGTTGCAGGCGCCCCGGAATTAAACGATCTACGAAAACCTAATAGGGAGTTGTCGTATCCTACAAGAAGAGCAGCCCGCAGCAGACACCGTCCGAGTCGAGCTTCTTCCTCGTACGACAGTCCCAATGGTCACACCAAAACTCTCTACAGACATGTGTCCGCAGATAATTCTCCGCGGAGAAAACTCCGTGTCTTGTGTATGCTCTATGGAGCAGTGGGACTGCGGCTAAAAAGATACGCTCTATATCATTGCCCCCCCCCTCTTTTTCTTTTTTTTCTGCGAGATTCAATTTAAGCACCGGCCTCTAAGACTGTGTCAGCAGAAACTATAACCCAATTCTATACTTGCAAAGCTTTTCCCCTTAAAATATTAGAAAAAGATAAAACACTATATCAAAAGCGTAAAGAGAACACGTAAGGTGGACAGCGGTCAGATTCTTTGATCTGGTCGTCGTGTTGCAGAGTAGAGATGCAGAGAGTGCTTTCGCAGCGCTTCACCTGCGGAAGCGCTCCTACAAGCTTACGAAGAGCTAGTATATGGAAGTTTCGCAAATGCTTTCGCCGTCCCGCAACGCTCTCCGCAACTCGCTACGATACCCGGAACTCTACAGCCAAAGCCATCGGTGCGCAGGCGCAGTAGCGACTTCTTCGCTGGGGAGAGGCTTGGCGGAGGGCAGACTGACGAAAATCCTATTAGGGAGTTTTCGTAGAGCCGTCTCATACCGCAACGCTCTCCTGCAACTCGCGTACGATACACGGAACTCTACAATCAAGGCCATCGGCCTTGATTGTAGATACACGGGATTGGAGAGACAGTGCAACTTAACCTCTGCTGCGTCGCGCGATGACGGCGAAGCAGAGGTTGGATGCTATGTCTCCACGGGGCGCGGTGCCGCCGGGGCCGAGATGCGCTCCGATAGCAAACCGAAACTTAAAACCCGTCGAATTTGTGCGGTTTTTCAGAAAGGCGTAAAATGCTTCGCTCGCCTTCTATCGTTCTTCAATTTGCTGATTTAGTGTTTTTCAACGATGCTGAACAATTTTCTAATTAAAACCATGCCCTTAAACACAATATTAAAAAAGTACTACGTCATAAAATAGATCAACGACTTAATTATCTCGGACATTTAATCGATTTGTCTAGACGTTCTCTGGACCCAGGATCAACATACGACAGTAGCTTTTTTCATTTGCGGTATATAGTGGATTGTCGCAGGAGCGATTTGTACTAGAGTTCTCTGACAACACCCTGTATATATATATATATATATATATATATATATATATATATATATATATATATATATTTGTAGTGCGCCGAAAATGTTTTAAGGGACAAAAGATGGTTACGATGTACTGTCGAGGCCGGTTATAACGAAGTTAACGGGAATCGGAAATCGCTTCGCTATATCCGCTTTTTCGTTATATATACTCATACTAATAAACATAAAAAAGATACCACGGAGTTGTTACGGGAACGTGTTTATCGAGCCTGCGGAAAGCAACCGAGGCTTCCCTGCAAGCATCCTCTGCTAGATCGACCCGCTTCTCGCCAACTGCGAGAAGCTCCAGAATCGAAAAAAAAAAAAAAAAAAAGATCCTGCTACGTACGGACCGTGTCGGCAGCTGCGACGGCCCCGCGGAGGACGCTGGCCGTGGACGGCATTATTTACGTTTATGCACACTCCGTCGAGGATGACATGTTTTCATTCAAGGAGACTGCCTTCATCTTCCGCGTCGAGGTGCCGTCGCTGCCGGGACTCTCCACCGTTGAGTGGCGATGATTCGCCTAATCGGTGCTTGAGCCAAGTAGACTTTCGCGCAAGAGCAACCTCACCGACCAGACGCCGACACGGATCACGTAGCAAAACAAAGAAGCGCTCACGGCACCGAAGTCTTCGCGCTCTAGCTTGTTCGTCGTCGGTATAGAGCGCCCAGAGCTGGTGAGATGCGGTAACTGCTGGGTCGGGGTCACGTGGTTTGTGGGCCGCGTTTGCAAAGCGAGCTGCAGCATGCAACGAGTCAAAACTCAAAACCGTTCACCTTCTGCAAACGTGTCCGGGCCTCTCCGCCCAGTTTGCTCGCCAGCACTGGCCGCGCGACCTTTATCAAATGCAGGCTTGCTTACTGTTCCCACTCTAAAGCCTGGAGGCCTCCCCCAGAATTGATCTCAGGGGGGGCGTCTAAAGCCCCTTCGGGGGTTCCAAAAGTGGCGCGGGGTGCACAGGTGCAGCCCTATGGGAAGTCGATCATGGCGGCAACGCGCAAGCGCATGAAGATTTTCGCTTCACCTGACAGCTAACGCACGGGGGCCGAGGCGGAATCGGCCGCGGCAATGCACAGCGGACGCTACGCCCGGCGGCCGAATTCTTGCAGATATCGTTCGCCGATTCGCAAGTGTGCACCAGGCCTGGGCTAGAGTTCAGACGCCATGAACTTCCCAGAAATGGCGCGCGGCACGTGCGCAGAGCATCTCAACAGCAGCGATGGCACCCTTCTTCCGGATCGAGGGCTCCGCCGGTAACGTAGTCGCTAGCGCTCCGAACGCCCCTATCGGCATGCCACGACGACTTCTCCGCGTGCGATGCGGTAAAGCCGCTTGCCAGATAAGGAGCGGGGAGCAGGCGACGTTGTAGAGGCTGCCGCCGGCGGCCTTGCCAGCATCTTCTGCAGCCTGTTCTGTGGGCATCTTGGCCACGGCAGCAAAGTGCGGCGGTTTCCTTCGCTAAAAACAGACACAAAGGCATTGAAAATAGTGCGAACGGAAATGGTAAATCTTGATCGCTTCGCTGCAGCCGCCATTTCGTTATAACCGACTTCGTTAAAACCGGTCTCAACAGTAGTCCATCCGACTATAAACATTCGCATAAGATAAGATGCGACAGGACAAAAAAAACATGAATCCCCAGTTAGGGAGAAAGCACATAAAACTGCGACGGGGGTCATCGAGGGTAGGTGGGTGGAGGGGGGTATAGGAGGCTTTGTTAGTGTGCTCAACGCAGCTTATCTTTTGCTGCGTATCCAAAACTACATGAAGGACGAAAATAATTATTTGTCTGCCTAGCGATCTCGGCGTTAATTTGACCAAACCGTACACCTTGGAGGAAGAAAAAAAAGCAAACAGTAACTTCGTTTTTGGACGAGTCAACCCCTTCGGCGAACGACGAGTCTAAAATCGTTGTTCGCCAAGCAGGCCAACGTTAATGTACGAAGTTCTCGCCGTATTTTCGTGTCATTCGTGTTTCATATACCCCATTTCTAGTTAACTGCGCCGAAAGCGCGACATTTCGTCCTCCCCTCGAAATTTAAAAAGCGATTTTCGAAACAAGGAATGCACTTTGCATTTCGAAATGTCAATTACGTCGCGCGATGCTCGCGTTGGCGCGGGCGCTTGACGTTTTCCATCTAACGAAGGGTTGGAGCTAAGCTATGGGATAGAACCAGCTGAACCTATAATGATGTGCGTGTAAAGCGAAAGAAACACTGGTCTCCTGGCCTCTATATATTTATATACGTTAGCTGGTTCTATCCATACACTTTCTACCTACACCGGGTGTCTCAGCGAAGACTTTCGAAAATCCCTAAAAATAGGGTGGTCGGGAGAAAAAAAAAAAAGATGCTCTCGGGAACGAACTGCCAACAAACTGCCAGTGAAGATCGATTGAATAAAAATAATATAATTAACATACCATCGAATAATTAACTAAAGATTATTCATTCATCTAATGAGTAAAAAGAAACATATTGTTCTAATAGGAAACTTAGTGAACATCATCGAAAATCACTAAATCAACTTTTAGAAAGATATAAAGCCCGTAGAGAATTTTATGCGGCGCTCCGAAGATGCGGTCAATTTTGATGTGTTTTCAAGGTTTAGGTTTTCTATCACAGCGTGCTTTTGCCCCAGCAGTCCCGTCCCAGCCGCGCAACGCACGCACGTCACACATAGGGGCGCAGCCATCTTGAATGTCGTCACCTCTGGTATGCGTTAAAACATCGGTTTGATCTCTCCACGCCGCTGGAAGGTGTTCACGAAATATGCGTGATTGTCAGCACATTCTTGTTTTGCCTCATCTATGTTTTCTCGCATATTCCAGGTTGAAATGTCTTATCATTTATTTTTTCGTCCCGCATACGAGATACTGAACCCACGTGACTGAGAACGAAAGGAAACGAAAAACGTCTATGTATAGGGTGGTTCAAGTCACCAGGCTCGATCTAAATGTGACCGTAAAAATCGACGCCTGCACGCTAGCCATCTAAACTTTTCGTCAAAGGTGTATTTCACAGGTCGGTTTTTTCTTGCAAAATTACAAAGCGTAGCTTCTTTTTAGTAAAAATAGGCCAAGAAACTTGCCAAGGTCTACGGCGGGCGGCGACCCAGACGACCAAGTCCAGTAGCGGGGTTTGTTTGGCGTTCGTATTGATAGATGGGCGTCGGGAGCAGCGTCTGAAGGTGCAGCCGACCAGCGAAAGAAAGCAGACGACACGCAGACGAAATCCGCTGGCAGCAAAAGCGCCGCCATTATGCAGACGCGCTTTTTTTACTTAAAGTTTTGCTTTTATTGTCCGCATTTATTTTTTAACCGAAGGTACATTTCAAAAAGATTATATTCATTTTAATAAACCACGGTGGTCGCGAGCCGTCGCGATAAGGAGGTAGCGCCATCTATCAATACGAACGCCAAACACACCCCGCTACTGGAACTCTGTCGTCTGCGTTGCTGCCCGCCGCAGACCCTGGCAAGTTTCTTGGCCTTATTTTTTTACAGAAAGAGAGCTACGCTTTGTAATTTTACAAGAAAAAAACGACCTGTGAATTACACCTTTGACGAAAAGTTTAGATGGCTACGTGCAGGCGTCGATTTTTACGGTCCATTTTAGATCGAGCCTGGTGACTTGAGCCACCCTATATATACGAAGGAGGCGAAGCGATATAGCTGCGCGCCTCGGCCACCTGGGGGCAGCGCCGCTGAAGCAAAAATGCGCTCCGACGGGAAACCGAAACACAGAAAAGCGTCCAAATTGAGCGTATTTTCGGAACGCCGGAAAATGCTCCACGTGCCTTATATATAACGGGGTGATTAACTTTAAGTCGAACAGACATTTAAAAAAAAATACTAATACGGTCTGTGCAGGTGAGTTATTCGGCCGGGTGGACATGATACGATAAGTCGAATAATTAACTAAATCAGGGTGCCTAGCAAATTATCGTTTTTAAATTCCCGGACTTCTCCAGGTTTTCCCTGACACTTTCAGGCGAAATTCCCTGACCACTGCAGAGGCGGTAAAATATATAAGACCATTACAACACAAGGCATTGAGCACTGTAAGCATCGGTCTGCACGGGCTTAATCCAACTTGCATATTCCGGACGGGTTCGTCCAGTCCGGATTAAACAAGCACTTTTTTGCCGCCAATATCGTCAGTGAAGAGGCCACTTCCGTAAACACAATGAAAACACGACGCTCACCCACACACGTCAATAACCGAATGGCAGCATGGCGCATGGCCATGGCCATGGCCACCAGGTGCACACTTTCGGATACTTTCGGCTTAATGCTTGGATTGGATTGGGGTCTGCGGCTTTAAGCTCTAACTGGATCAAGCCTGGTGTCGTGCCTTCAATCCAACAATCCAATCCAAAGCTTAGACTGGATTTGTCGGCTGCTCCCTTAGCATTGGGTGAGCAGAGCCCGCACTCCGCACTAAGCAGAATTTATTGCCTATTTTTCTTCCCCCAAGTCCTCAAGTTGTTGCTCAGGGCACTCCATGGCGTTTCCGGCTCACTTTCCCTGACTTGGCTCGCTTTTCGACAATACCCCTGACAACTCTCTGATTTTTCCCAGTAATTCGAATTTCCCTGACGATTCCCGGTTTTCCCGGTCGATAGACACAATACTAAATTTTGTTATCCACCTTTCATTAGTGAAAACCTACGTATGACTCTAATTAAAAACTTGCTGAGCGTCATCAAAGACCATAAAGTAAGTAAATTTTAGAGACCAGAGGCACTGGAAGCGCGGGGGTGAGCTAAAGGTACCACCCGTTCAACCGGTAGCGAGGCAGGCGCAAACGCGGATGATAGAGACTAGCGAGTTTTAGTAGTCTCGTGTCGTTTCCCTCCGCTGAGCCTCTCCGCTACCCGGAACTCTTCAGCCAAGTGCCATCGGTGCGCAGGCGCAGTGGCGGTTTTTCGTAGCGGAGAGTTAGCGGAGTGGGAACACTGTCTACTAAAACTCCCAATCTCATCGTCCGCGTTTTCGCGCATCCAGCCTCATTACAATTACAAATTCCTCAAGTAATAAAAGTATAGCTCGTTAAAATAAAGGATAGGGCGAGCTATTGATTTACTATAAAGGGCGAAAGGATGAGAACAGAACACAGAGAGACATACATATAAGGCAAACAAGGCCGCTGACTTCATGGATGGATGGATGGATGGATGTTAGCGGTTGTACATTTTATAACGGGCGGTGGCTTGCGCCACCTTGCCTTGAGGAGAGTGAATCAATGTTGCTCGGCTGGCGACCCTCCCAGAGTTGGGACAGACAACTCTGTCGTCTGATATATGGGAAGCGTGTGACCTGCGTGCGACAGGACACTGGCGCCGCGATGCGACTCCTAACAGAAGCATTTCGTGTAGACATCGTGTGTAGCAGCCGACCTTGGTTTCTAATCAATGTCAGCTTATACCTGAAAACAGCACTATTAAAAAACAACGCTGACTTTCTTTTTTACACAAGACCTGAGTATTAGGGGCGAAGCTCCTTAGGGGCTAGCCATGTCCGTATGTCCGTCCAGTGTCCGAGCGTCCGGCGTCCGGTGCCTGTGCTCGTGCTCGGTGCTCGTGAGCTCACGTGCTCGTGTAAAACAAGAAAAAAAAATAAAAAAAAATTATGGAAAAGAAAAAGATAAAAAATGACGAAAAAAAAAAGGAAAAAAGAAAATGTTTGCGCAGTCGACAGGATTCGAACCTGTGCGGGGAGACCCCAATGGATTTCTAGTCCATCGCCTTAACCACTCGGCCACGACTGCGGGACGAGTAGGGGGCTCTGAGATGTGGTAGTAACTGAAGAGCTGGAGATGTCATGGATGAAACGTTGCATGTAGCCGCTCAACGTCAAAACAGGAGAGGGCGCTGCGGTCAAATGCGTATATAATCGCGTTAAACTTTGCATGCATTGGCTGAACGTTATAGACGAGAGGGTGCGGCGGTCAAATGCTCAAATGCGTATATAACCACGTTCCATACCACACATTCTCTTTTTGACATGGATGAAAACGAACGAAAGGCTCGGCAAGCTGCGACTCAGCGTCTAGGCAGACAAGCACCACCAGAGCTTCGCCCCAATCGACATCATTCCCCACGTGGAGAGTGCGGTCAATTTTGGGAACACAGAACCCCTTCTATGCGCTTGCGAAAACAGCAGCGAGCACCTGAATTCCGCTATGTCTACACAATTCGACAGCGAGCGAAGAGCAGTCTGATAATAAAAGGAGCGAAAAGTGACTCTCATGTATATTTTATCAATCACTGGCACTTGTACGTGTCGTCCCGCGGCGATTTCCTCGAACGCACAAAACACATCATGAAGGCATATTCCCGACGTATATAGACGAAACACATGGCGCTGTGTTGCCGCCGTCGTTGCCGCTTACAACTGCGGCAGGTCACGCTGCGGCAGGTCGCGATTGAACCAGAGCTCCCATGCAACTCCTGCCATGTGACATAGCCAGGGAAGCCGGAAGTTTCCAATATTTTAAATAGTCACTTCGTGACTCTGTAAGCAACAGGAACTGGAGATAGAACGAAGCCGCCCATGTACATGTACTGTACCCAAAGGCAGTGAGCTGCACTGGTGTACAATAAGGCACTCGATATGAGCACCTTGAGATAAGGTAGCAAGCACGCGCCCGATATGGTATTAGGGTAACATTCAAGTTACGCTTCCTAGAAAGTATGTTAAGTAGATATCATTTCTTAGAAAGCATCTTGAGCAGATGTACGATTACAGTGAATTACTTTCGGAGACAGTATCCGACAAGCTGGTATCAAATGAACAAACAGGCAGAGAAAGAGGGCACTCCACTAATCATAACTTAGCTGAAAAAAAGGGTGCATGCTGACCTTATGACTTTGAAGGGCCTTCGTTACGGCAGGTGAAGTTAAAAGGGCACTAAACCATGCGCTGGCATCTACAGTAGACCAAAAATGGCGACGCTTCACCGGCATCCAATACCGCGGTACGAACAAACGATGGCGGTACTTGGATTAAGTCAGGATACCCAACGCTTTAAAAAGGCCCTCAAAAAATGTTTTTTTTTTTTTAACAATTGGGTGGGGGCATGCGTGTCAAAAAATAAGTTTTGCGCGAAAAAAAAAAAAAAAGAAAAGCTATATTGACGGCGCGAGACGCGATTTAGTCGGTAATCACTTCCTTTCCACTTCGTTTTCTCTCTCGGCATTTCGACACAACCCTCCCCTCCGCCCCCCTAGGGCTACGTGCCTAAGGCCAGGACCAAAGACTTCACATATCGCGCGTTTTCGGCACCGCGAGTCGCCCCCATAGGTGGAAAAGGTTTCCGCGTCGTCCGGTTAAAATATGATGCACTGATATTTAGTTACTCTCTCCGTGCCTGCTGGCTTGCCCGAACCCCAAGAGACGTGGAAACCGCAAAAAAAAAGATAAACGCTTAATATATGATTGCAGGGCGGGCCCCTTTAAGTCAAATTTGGGTGTTTACGTGCCAACCACCGAAAAGCATCTGGTACGCCCCAGCGGTAGATTGGGGAATAATTTCGACGTCCCGTGGATCTTTTGACGTGCTAATAAAATCTCAGTTGTGCCTTCTCCGCAATAAGCCTCCGTCAAAGTGCGGGTACCTCAGCCGGGATTCGAACCCACCACCTGGGGATCCGTAGGCGTGGCGCTTTGCCTCGGAGCCACCGAGGCGATTCTGGTAAGCGAAGTTCACTATTCATTCGATTTGGGATACACAAAGAAACACATTGGAACGAGCGATTTGGGATACACAAAGAATCACATTGGAACGAGCGGGACACAAAGTACCGAAGGCATGGCGCCTTCCGCGTTGTAGTTTGTGGGTAGGCCTGGCTCATAAAGCATTCTGCAACAGGTTCTTCAAATTTATTTTGCAAATAAAAAAAAAAACAGAAGAGAAGAATCGTACAAGCATGTCCGACACTGTAAAATTAGCCGGAAAAATCGGCTCCTGCACAAAGAAAGCTCGAGACTTTCACCGAATGTGCACTGAGCAGGTCAGTTTCACCATGTGGAATTTCAAAGCAGTGGTTCTCTTCCAGTAAAAAAAAACGAGAGCAACAAACTTGCCAAAGTCAACGTCGAACGCGTTCGCAGACGATCGAGTTAGCGACGCTATAACTTGTGGCGCCATCTACCGATAGGCGCACGCGAGCAGACGACGCACTCTGCTGTCTGCTCGCAGCGCTTTTTGAACCCGCTCAACTGAAATTCAATAAATATTCTAACTTTTCTTCTTTTTTTTCTTGTGCAGCGGAAATTTTTTATTATTATTATTATTTTTTTTTTGCTTGTTTTACAGCGTTGGATCCGCTTGTGCCGATTTTGATTGTGAACCCTTATCGGTCGCACTTGCATGCAGAAATTTTCTGTCATTCTCCATTTAAAGGAAAACTGAATTCGCAAAACGCGTTTGTTTTTTGGGTGCCTGGACTGGACACCCAAGCCACAAAATTAAGTTCAACCCCCCCCCCCCCATAAAAAAAAAAAAAAGAAATAGCGCAACAGTTACGTTGTGAGACAGATTTCGAGTAAGAAGCGATTCCCACACATGCATGCTTTGAAATCAATCAAATAAATCTCGCAAAGCAAAAAAAAAAAAAAATACACGTTATTTTTTATTGTTTTTTAAGAAAGTTTATTATGTTATATCTTTCCTATCCAAGCACCTAAACTTTTTTTTTTCTTTTTTGAAGGAGTTCATTGTCCTGCCCCGGAGCAGACACGAATCTTCTTGTATGTATGTCTTACATCAGCCGCACACCGCGCCCACGGGTATTGTTTTATCTGGTCTGCCTGCCCGTCGGCGCACGGGCGGTCCTAGATAAGCGCCAGCTAGGTCCAGTAAAATGGCGTCAGCGCACGGCACTAAGCACGGCAATTACGACGACGACGACGCGCGGGCGAATTCCCTTTTGTTTGAAGGCATCCGAAGCGAAGTAGTTCGACCAGATAGACCGGTTAGTCTTTGTGTTCTTGGGCTCTCTCTGCGAGACCCCGTTCGATTTACAGACGGCAGCAAAAAGAAAAAAAGAAAGAAAAGAAAAAAAGTGCGGACATTAGCTGGACGCACACACACACGCATACATACAAAATAAATGTGGCCGTTGATGTCAGATTGATTGCCGATTCATGCTATAGACAGAGGATCTGTTTCAGCTCAGCAACGCATCGGCCAACTGAAGCGCAATTAACGAGAAAGAATGTCGTTGACTGTTTTACTGCTCAAAATTACTACTTGTTTGCGTCTGCAGCTGGACGGATTACTGGTTGTGCCTTCTTTTCAGGGGTTCAGTGATCAGCTCGTAGCAGGAGTGGAGGATAAAAAGTCAGAATGATTGACATCAGACCAGTTTTACTATGATAGTTTAAATCGAAACCTTCAAACAAAAATAATCCCGAAAATAGTTTGTATTTACTGTGCACCTATCATTTGATACTTGCTCTATGCATGTTTCGTACGTACGCAAATAATAGCAAGTTGTTTTTTTTTTAATTCTTGTGGCTGGGGTTACATTATTTAAAAGTGGCTAACTAATTGGCACTTTAAATTTACAGTAACTCTTTCTTCCGCATTGTTATCGGTGATGGGACAGACTCATCAATCAATCTGCCATGTGTAAAAACGAATGTAGCGATAAAGAGTCACTATTTTCTAGCTACAGTGATTTAAACCAAATTAATCTCATTTCCACAAAATAAACCCAATTTCTTTGATATAAAAAAAAAATTGTTTTCGCCTTGCCTTATAGTAACGACATCTTAAGAAACACGGGGCGTGGCGAATACGCTGCATCTCACTATCATATTGCAGCCAATCAGATTGCGGAGTTCACCGATAATAACGCCGAAGAACGAACCAAGGGGCGTTATGATAATGAGCCACACCTCTTGTTTCTTAGGCTGTCGGTCCGGAAACTTTAGCGCGCGTTTTGAAAACCTAAGATTTCTCAATTTAAACATTGCGGGGAGAAAAAAAAATCCTTCGCTGCAATCTCGCTTTCGAATAGCAGTTTCCATGGCGTATTTATTAATAATGGTGACAAGTGCAGAACACGATCCCTTCAATCCGAAATTAAAATAGTACTATATACGCAATGACAACGGTCCGAGCATGACCACCACCTCCCTGGATGATTGGGCGAACGCAGACGGACAGCATCCAATCCACGAGGTATATATGACCACCAATGGCACGACCATCGACAGGTAGGCACGCTAGGATGTAGCAGGGCCAACCCCGACTAAACGCTTCAATTTGTCAGTCGTTATATAGGACTTGCGTCACGAACGTCCCGGCACGGACAAATAGCTCACGGAAGGAACGGAGTTGCGGATACAAGCCCTGGCGACGGCGCATTCACACAAACAAAACCAGTTTTCTCAAGGCTATTATACGTATGTACATACTACCAGCGGTTTGTATTCATCCGAGAAAATGCCGGTTCATACCACCGCCGCGGTAACGCGCAGCTTAAAAAAATATGTATATATCAGAGAAAAAAAAAATAGCGTTTTTTTTATGCGTTTAGGTTTTTCTTTTGAGTTCATCTTCAAGTACCCCGAGTACCCACTCGGCAGCTATCGCCGCACACCAAGATCCGGTTTTAACACAAAAAGCTTGACGGTCGAGCGGCGGAACACACATCATCTTCCCTCACTTTTTTTCCCCCTTCAGTTTTTTAGTTCGTCTGTTTTAATATCCCAACCACGCAGACACACCGAGCTAACTATTACAGCGAATAGATGCTACCACTCGCAAACATCTTTTTCTTCTTCTGTTCTAAATAAATTCATCTTTACTGAAAGAAAAGGTTAGCCCGGGGCAAGCAAAGCGGGTCGTGCACTGCAACGAAGCTGACAGCGGTTTTTTCGACGTCCACGCGTGCAGGCGCACACACTTCGCACGGGTCGCGGCGCATGAACATCCGCGTTTCTTCGTCGTAATCGAAGAATTCCAACTCACCATCGAACGTCCGGCGAGCTTTCACGAGCCTGCGTCGTCGTTCCGATAAATTTTACGAGCAGCCGAACCGCCGCCGCCACTCGCAGCACGAAATCGTCGGCACCATGCCACCATCCAGGAATTCACTGACGGCACCACAAATATGACAGCTTCCTCGTTCAATCCATGCCGCGGTCGTAGGTCCGGGTCGCTTTCACGCGGAGCCGTGGGTGACCGCGTTAGCTCCAGCAGTGGTCAGGCCGCCAACACATCAAACATCACAGCGACCGCGAACTGACATTTGTAACTGGACGGGAAGAAAACGTGAAGCTGTCCGTACGCAAAGATGGCCTTTTTTTTTCTTTTCTTCCTCTCGTTTGCTCTACGCGTTCGGCACGATGTATCCTTGAGGTCGCTCACGCAGGAACACGTTGACGGTCTCAAAATATTGGAGTTGGGATTGGCTTCGGACTGGAAGAGCGTAGGCGACGCACTGCGATTGTATCGATACTTCCCCCAACACAGGTGTCAGCGGCGTGGGGTTCCCTTGTTTGTTGCGTGTTTTTTTGTTTTTCGGCGATTGTTTCTTCCACGCGATAACAGGTGTCGCAACGTGGAATTCGAGAATAGTGCTAGAGGGACGGTATATGTAGCGTGCGCTGTTAATGTGGGCGCCGCCATCTTGTAATAAAATAATATTTTTACTTTTGACGCATTTGCGTCGAAAGTAAAAATAATGAGGATTAATGAATAACCTATAAATATATTTTACAATCCAAATTTGTAAACAATTTTTGGAAATAAAATGCATGGTATTTTAAGTTAAACATAAACAAGTGATGGCGGAACTTCCTGTGGCCGAGATAACTTCCGGTTGACCAGGATTTTTTTTTAAACTTTTCTCGGCGGCAAACCGGGCAAGGATAGATCGGTGTGTGTTTCTCAAGGACGTCAAGGACCATACCGCGCCAAGAAAAAGCACAGCATCTCGATTTTATTTGGCCTCTGATCGTGCCCAGGAAAAAGTGAGTGGTGCGTTTACGACGACGAGCAAGCCCTGTTGTGTCTGACTACGTGAATAATAAAATTGAAAAAAAGAAAAGGATTACCTATGTTGTTTCATGTCTTGCTTAAATCGTGTCACAAACAAACGCTCTATTGCATGTTGAAAAAAAAAATCTGTCTTTCAAAAAAAGAGTCATAGTACAGGCTAGCTGGTGGAAGTCAACCATTTCGTCGTTTACCCTGAGACTGGGGTTTTTTTTAGAAGAGCAAAAGTAACAGAAAAACAGACAGGTCTCTCAAAAGTAACAGTAAAACAGACTTGTAGCTGAGTTTGAGACCTGTCTGTTTTTCTGTTACTTTGCTCTTCTAAAAAAAACCCAGTCTCAGGGTAAACGACGAAATGTCGATGCTACTTCGCAAATTGACGTGTCTGAAATTAAAATGGAACCGAACCCCAGGTTCGGCTCCATGCGAAAAGATCCCTCCCATATTCTCAAATAAACAAATATATTTTTTTTTATTTAGCTGTTATTTTACTGGAAATGGAGAGGTCCCGCCTTCGATACCGGACCAGGCGGATTTTTTGTTCAATTTGTATGGGTTTTTGTTGGCGTTTGTTTGGGACTCCCACGTAAACCGTCTGCTCACAAGCTCGCAAGCACACGAGAATCAACGTCATCAAGTAATTCTGCTCTAAGATATAAAAACAAAAACACAAAAAAACGATAAAACTTATTTTATGTTTTAAATATTTTATGCAATACCAAGTTGGTCTGTGTTATAAAAACCTGCATTCAGGAATAAATGAAAAGTAATATTTGGGCAAATATTAATTAATATTTCAATCAATCTTTATTTGCATAAGAACTCAAGTGTGATTCGTTCGATAAAGTATCTTGGCTGTCCAGAAGAGTCGAATGTGTGCATCTTTGATTTCAAAATTAGGTGTTGAGCGGTGAAATCGATGCTCGCGTGACGGTGACTGTTTGCGCTCGACGGCCGCGGCCGCCGCGGCTCGCTACATATTTTATTTCGCGGAGGTCTGCCATAGCAAAGTTGCCCAGTCCATTGCAAAGCATTACTGCACTTAAAGGAGCCACTGGAAGCGGAAAACATAACAAAAACAAATTTTATTGAGGAACACACGAAACAGCGGTGATGTGAGCAGCATGCAAACAAAACCCCAACCGGCAGTGTTCTCGGCTCCCTGTCATGGCGGCCGGAAGTGGCCCAAATGCCATGTATGCCATGGGTTTACCAACATGGCCACGAAGCGACTTTTCAAGTTGCCGAGTTAGGAACTCTTTCACGTCCATTACGAAGTAGTCAGTCGCTCCTAGCAACGCAAAACAACATGGCGGAGGTCACTCCCGTGCATTTTTCGGCGACCAACGGAATCAACGTGGATCTTTCGCGGCCTGCAGAAATTAACGAGGTGCGTTAATCACTGTATACACTCATATTCTATTCTAAATTCTTTGTCAATGCAGCTAGACGCGCATCTAGGACCGCGGCTTCTAACACGACGACGAGAATGAGGGCGTGTTGGCGTGCGTCACCGATTTTTTACGCTCCACATTTCTTTCCTGCAGAGTTCTGCGCCGAAAGCCAACATGCCACAGTTTTCCGAGGTGTCGTTGAACAAGGACTGCGTCTCAGCGAAAATCAAGTCTCCCCGGAAAATACTCCACTTTAGCGATGGCGTCTTGGAAGAATACAGCTCGGAAGACGAAAGCGAAGCGTTAGTGCCGGACACCAGCAATCTGACAGTTGCCGATCCGGTAAGAAAGCGACCGTCACCGGTCCAGTACGTCAAAAATGAAATGTGCCGAAACTGTTGGGTCATTTGCTAAAAGTTTGTGTTGTAACTTTAAGTTTGATGATACAATAAAAAGCGACGGTAGCAAGCGACCTAGGCGATGCGCGACGTTTTCTAGAAATCCAAAAACCGAGCGACGCAACGGGCGACAGGGAGAAATCTCCGTCGCTCGTCGCTGACTCTTGTCGTCGCCGCCGTCGCTCAAAGTTCTAGGCGTATGGCACTGTGGCCCCGTGCACGCACTAGTAATGTTCTTTGGAATCTCCATACACAAGGAATGCTGTTAACAGAAAGGTTCAGAGGATTCCAACAGAAATGGTGTGTTAATTGAAAGACGTTCTTCCTTGCAGAAGACGATGTCATGGTTCCCTTACTTTTTCATTTGGCACTGCAGATGGGAACAAAAGCTCTAGCAGGTATGGCATTTTTCACATAACATAACCTGTTTTGCCTGCCAGAATCACACAAGACCATTTCTTTTCCTTTCTGTTTTCTCCCCAGTGTGCGACTACCTCGGAGAACACTTGGCCTACTTTTTTGGCATCACCTCACCAAAGTATCAATACGAGCTTGAAGAGTACCAAAAAATGGTTCAGGAGGTATGGCTTACATTTGTCACTCTTATGCCCGAGTCCCACTAGAGCGACAAACAAAAACATACGACAGCGACAAGCCTCAAACACATGCAGCATGCTCGCGATGGTACCTTTGGCAGGCGTTTAGTCGTTCGGTGCTCGTGAAGTAAGCACGAGTGATTGCAAGCCTGCCAAAGATACCCTCGCGTGCATAATGCTCGTGTTTGAGCATAGCCTCCTTTATTCTACAAAGCCTTTCAAATCGCGAAAGACTCTGGTTTGAGGCTTGTCGCTGTCGTTTGTTTCTGTTTGTCGCATTAGTGGCACTCGGGCTTCAGGACGGACTCAGCTGTTCCCAAACTTGTGTTTCGATGACGAGTAGATTACTAAGTGCGTAGATGCAAAGGCAATCACGGTCGATGATGACTCGTGTCTTGACACTCGCAACAATAGCTGGGAAGTTGCACGTGTGTTTTCTTTGTTTCTTACTTATTAGCAAAAATATTGCACTCTACTTTGACTGCAAACAAAACAAAGCAAACACCCTATTCTGCTTGTGTATGTTGCTTGAAATAACCCCAATTCATTCTCCCTTTCTGTCCACATCTATTTACTACTACTCACCTCTCCTCTGTCCCTCACTCCTTTCAGGAAGTGTTCGTTTAGACTCACTGTGTCACCCGTAAGACCTCCGTAGACTCAACGACCTCGCACGGCTGGCTTCCCTCTACCCAAGTACGACTTTCACTTTTTCCTCCTCACTTGCACTAGTGATTGGAGTCTTGTGACTGCTTGTGTCCGTTTGCCCGTTTTTTCTTTGATGGATTTCCATCGGGGGTCTTTGCACCTCTTTACCCATTCAAGTGGTTTCCAACTGCTTCACAAGCTCTCTGTCACACATGCACGTCCGACGTCTACACGCTCACATGCAACACAAATGTTTTGTTGAGACGTGCAGCTGCGAGTTTCCTGTGGTTTGTATTGCACACTTCCTTGCTCTATTATACCGGTATGCAGGTGGAGAAAACTAGATAACCGAGCCCAGAGTGACCGAGGAAGTTGCACCTAGAGTGTTGGCGCTCCGTTCCTCGACCCTTCGCTGGCGCCGCCATTTCGGTGCCTTGTGCAGAGCGTGCAAAAACGCCGATCGTCACAATTAGAGAATGCGACTTCCTCGGCATTAGGTGTGGCGTCGGGAAGTGGAGGCAATCACGTTGCGCTCTGTTGTGGATCGTAGTCGGCGTTTCCAGAGGACGGAAAAGCATTTTCTGGATAACCTGGCAACAATGATTTGAAGCGCCAAGATGGCCGAGTTGTCGTTACTCTCCAGCGTGGCTTATCTAGGGCTCCGATCGCTGCCTAGAAGTGAACCTTTTCTTGCTTCATTAGATACTGTGAGCGAACGTGGCACTGCGGTGGTTACAAATCGTTCCTCTGTAACAACTGAAAACGTCCCTGTGAATTGAGGCTGGTTCACGGACTTGCGACTGCTTACGATTGTGTGCCTCGAAGCCTTTTAAAATCTCTTACGAGACTAGAGGATACACAGTCACTGCTCATCTCTCGGGTGGCTGTAGAGCACTTGCAATTTCCGCATGTTTTATTTCTGTTTTTGGTTTTTGTACATTATTCTTTCCTTTTTTTTTGCTTGAAGAACTGGAGACGGCGTTATGAATGACCGTTTCTCATAAACAGTATGTACATTTGATCTCACAAATACCGCAGAAACCTTCGCTCGGGTGGAATGCAGTTCAAAAGTCTCCTCATAGATGGCGTTACCGTGCCAGTGTGTTCTCTCGTTAGCCAGAGATCACAAGAACTCGGTCCCGAGCAAACTCAAGTGTGTGACGGACTTTTAGTTCTTGGTTGCTAATAATATGGTTCTTAAAAAAGAAACTTGCAAAATGGTTTTTGTTCTTAATCAATCATCAGGAAGAGGAAGAGAAGCGAAGAGAAGCAGAACAGATGGCTGGCTGGCGATCGGCCGGTGACGCTGAGATTGAGTGACGGCTCAGCCTGGCGCCGACACCGTTGTCGAACAGCACCCAACGTTCAGCCGACGTTCCTCTCCAACGCTCGGCGGATGTTCCTCTTCCCCCGTCCCAAGCACACCGGACCAACAATCCATGCAGTGGCAGCGGTACTGACTCTTTTCGAACTGGGTTTCACGTCGTTGCATCTTTGAGCTTTCTGACGGTGTCACTAGGCCCAAGTTGTGCCGTTTGTCTCGGCCAGTGACATGTGGCTGTGGCTATGGCATCTGTGAAACGGCGCTCAGTGTACGGCTTTGAAGGAGGTCTCCCTAAGATATGCTAGCCATTCGGTTGGCATCGAAGTGAACGAGGCAAGCTATCGACGGAGATTAATTACAGTCGAATCTCGTTAATTCAAACTTGCGGATAATTCAAACTAACATGAGGCCCACCTATGCATCTCTATGGGAGGAAGCTCTGCAATTCAAACTTCGCTTTATTCCAACAAATTTGGTTCCCCCTCGAGTGTTGCATTAACGAGATTCGAATGTAATGTTAAAATCTCTACATACAAGATTGAATGCGGTGTGTCAGAAAAAAGGAACATAAAACAAACCTCTATATTTGGGATCAGTTGAGAAACAAAACCTGTCATTTCTGCAATGCACATGGCCTGCTGTATTCCGTCTCAGTGTAACATACGCTTTGGCATATTTCCGAGGTAAATCGGCATATAAATTACCTTTGTCTGTCACAAACAATGCTTAGTTTTATGGATCAGCATGTCGAAAGTCCACTGAACTCTCTCGTTCAGCTATTTACAGTTGTGCGATTGGTCTAATCTTTGATTCCTGGACGATTTCATTCACAGTAAAAAATTTCAGCAATTTGTGTGCATCCTATGACAATATTTAGTAGCATTTCAGGTTCATCTTTTGAGCTGGTGACTACTGTCGTTGTTCAGAAACTGAAAACTTCAAAACTGTTGCTGTTTTAATATTGACAGCCTCTAAGGTGAACTTTGATTTCCAAAGTTTTTTTAATTAAAAAAAAAAAAAGGAACTTGTGTCGACGAGACAGGGTGATCGATGCTAATGTTCACATCTTGGGCTTTTATTTTTTGTGAAGAGATGGAATTGTTAATGTCCTGCAGATGTTACAGTAACGGGCATGCTTGTTTACTGAACAGAGCAAAACGGAAACTACAGCGCACCATTTTAGAAGAAATGCTTCCAAGCTTTACCATTACATTTGTGCAATGCAAATTTGTGCCACAAGGGTTGGCTAACTACATTTTAATTACGCTCTGTTCACAATAATTTTAGCAACTGGAGGTAGGCATTAACCTTGTGTGGAGGATTGTTTTAAAAGATAACTTGCACTTCTTCAAAAAGATGCATTAAAAAATTACAACTTTTTTTTTTTAAGTTAGTTGAACAAGGCATGTAAAATTGTGTTTTAGTTTCTTGCATTCACCCTGTAGTTCAAAGCAAGACGACATATTTTTAACTTTTGGTTACTGATGCAGAAACAAAAAAAAATGGCTTTCACTTGAAAGTTTTTTCAACTACCAGTAATTATAAGAAACTTTATTTACTAAAACATCCTTGCATAAAAGGATAGTTTGCTAAAAAGCGTGGACCAATTGGTAGTAAATGTATGCATTATGAGGCATAATATCACAAACTACAATGTCTGCATTTACGTGGATGGGGCTAGTGAATCAGTCGAGATTTAACAATCATGATTGGGTTAAAGAGAAAGGATTGGGTATGCACAATTGGCACCCTCTTGATTTGAAACACTTCAGTCACATTCATGCAAGCCTAGCCAATGCCTTTTCAATGTCTCCTCCTCTAAGTGCTCAGTTGTAGCAAGCAAACGGATTAAGATTGGTTTATTTCAATTGCACTTCTGCAGAGGTGTGGGAATTGTTTCTAATGCACATGATTGTTCTCTATGCCAATCATTACTGACGTTTTTAAAGTACTGGGCAGGTTAACAGGTGTTGCTGCTTTTTTCTCTTGGCAAGTCTAGTACATTGCTTCAACTTTATGCAATCTAAGGTGACTGCCATTACAACGCCTTAGTGAAGTCTTTACAGGTAGCATGTATTCTCTGAATATACCGTTGTTTGAAGTGTTCAGCCTGTGCAGGCGTCTTGTTGGTGCATTTATAATAGAAAGGATAACGTGTAGACGTGTCTTCTACCAAGACCCTAGATCCTTGCCCTCCCAAGCTTGCCACCTGTTTCTTTTTTTTGTTTTTTCAATGTGGCAGTTGTCATAAAAGGTATCAGATGTGGCACAATGTATACAATGTGCATTGCACGGGTGCCCTAATTTGGCAGAAACTGGCTCCAAAGATTATTTATTGCTGCAACTTTCTTCTTCTTGCAACGTGGAATAATAAACATCTTTCTGGCAATGGAAACCAGAGGACAATAATCAATGATAATAAACCCGCTCTACCAACTGAGCTAACCAGGAGTTAAACGACAGTAGAGCAAACGGGTTTTAACAGCCGCCACCAGTCTAACACCAACAAGGGTGAATGACCTGCCTTTTGGGGTTATTATTTTATTATTTTGTGTTTCATATATGATGTACTTTACCCCCTTATGTAATGTCCTTCCCAGAAGGACCTTTAAGGTATTTCAATAAATAAAATAAAAATAAATAAATGATGACAATGCAATTAATGCAAAGGTGCAAGCGAGTTGGTAGAGCACTCCACTGGAAATGTAGAGGTCCCTGGTTCGATACCAGGACCAGGCGGGTTTTTTCAGCCATGCACCAGTCCCCTAGTTGTGTTTGGAGATTTGGGTTTGTCCTTTGTCCCCCTCCTTCCCTTCTCCAGGGATTATTATCATTATTCTTGTCCAGCTCGCTTGCACCTGTGCATTAATTTCATTATAAACAATCATTAGCTGTGCCTTAACCATTAGTGAACATGATTAGATTCATTACTTCGACAGTTTCTTGCAGCTGTATTGCTGCAGCTGTATTAGAGTTTCTTGCAGCTGTAATGCAGCAAATGCGTCTTCAACTGCAGTCAATTATAGAACACAAATTATGTAAACATCTGTCGCTGTTTTCGACTAGCAATCTTGCCAGACATCTTGGGTATTCTAGAATGTTGCGACTGCAGGACTTCGTCACACATGGCAGACCTCGTAAGGTACAGTGTAGATCGTGGTGAAGAGAGAGGCTTTGACGTGCTCAGTATGTTGGAACCCTGGCTTATTTTTACTGTTCAATTTGCCACAAGATGGCATAGTGACGAAGTTGAACCTCATTTGGTTGATGCTACCAAAATAACTACCAACAGTTTGGCAACTGAAACTACGAAGGAGTTTATGGCTATCCAAGCTGGGCAATAGCGTATCTCCTGAGGGAAGCTGACTTGCCAGCAGGCCAACAGTAGTTGCATCAGCCAGATGCAGGACAACATTCAAAAGTATCTTCGGTACTCTATAGTAAGAACCACAGATCCACACGACTGTATGTAAGGGTTTTTATTCGAGTGCACTTTTTTCTTTTTTTGCTCATTTTATACAAATGTAAATTTATAAGTCTTGCAGTTTTTTTTTTCGAGTTAAATAGTGAAGAGGGGAGTTAGGGATGACCGGGAGAGAACACTGTCATAGTAGTCACTGCTCTTCCGGCACAATTATTATTATTATTATTATGGTACACATCACATTGATTCTTCACCCAGTCGCACATTTCCTCGAAACAAAAACTAGCAACCAAACAAAAAAAAACTTTTTTGAAACCCTTCATTTTGGCAAGCATCTCGGCAACAGACAATCTTACACCCGCCGTTCGTAAAATGAGCAAGTTCGTTTCAATGGCAACACATCAAACGCATGTCAGCCTCCTCGACAAAAGTCTTTCCTATACTCTATGAAACGTACCGAGTCGCAAGGAAAAAGAAAATAAATCGCTTGTCGCTCGGTAATTGCGTTTACCGCTACAGTATTCACAATGTATTCACAACAGTGTACACCGGGTCGGCCTCGAAACCCAATTTTTCCGGGGCCGACTGTTGCTGTTTCTCAAAAGAGCGTACTTCCCACGAAAAAACACCCAAGGCTATGGTCCCTAAGTACATCACTGACTGCAATTACTCTTTATACAAGCAGAAGTTGTAGTCGTCACCGCGGCTTTCCACAAGAGAAGCAAACAAAACAAACGTGGCATTTGTTCACACAGTAGTTCATCGGGAGACTTAAAGGCCGACCGCGGTTAGGCAAGCAGACATGCAAATGGTGAGCAATCTTTCCGAGCCGGAATGCGCGGGGTCGTCGGGGGTTAGTGTCCTCCAAACGTCCTTTTGAACAAATCGTTTTGTTCCCGTTTCTGGGGTCTTTCACCGTGTGGTTCCAGCGAATCCAAATATCGCCTGATGGACGTCTTAGATCGTTGGTGCCTCGCAAACGCTAAAAGCGTGCGAGGTCCACGTTCCGCACATTGAACGTCCGCACGCTGAAACCGTTCCCAAGCGCCGACAAGGTAATCGTAATTTGGTCGTGACCGCAGAGGTTAAAATGCAGGTACCGGCTCGGAGATGTCTGTCAAACAGAATGTATTCATTAATTGGAGTAAATAAACCATTGCGGCATGCCGAAATTACATTTTTGCCACAGAGCACTGAGAATGGAACGTGGACCCGCCCCTTCTCTGGGACGCCTATGGCGACTTGGTCCTCTCAGACGAAAGGCATAACAGGCCTGCACTTAAAATAATAAAATATTGAGGAAAATAAAAGGGAAAAAGTTTCTGGCAACGCACTAACGGATTTCGACGGCTGCGGCTACGTGCTCAAACGGCAATAAATTAAGTTCCACAACAAAAAACAAGGTGTCCGTTTGTGCACGTTGACCACAGGTGGGAAGACTCTAGGGTGGAGAGTTTTGCAAAGATGACTGTGCAGTTTTACCGAACTCAAACGTGGCAACGCTTCCATCGAAGTTAACTCCTCCCTGCTTTGAGCTGAAGTGTCGTAGAAAAAAAAAATCATGATTCGGGCTTTGCACGAGATGGAGTTATCACACTAGGTTTTAGAAGCCGTAACTATGTAGTAGCTACTGTTGCCAGATGCTGATTGACT
The DNA here is from genome assembly GCA_037355805.1 of Ixodes ricinus. Classification (NCBI taxonomy): domain Eukaryota; kingdom Metazoa; phylum Arthropoda; class Arachnida; order Ixodida; family Ixodidae; genus Ixodes; species Ixodes ricinus. The sequence continues at coordinate 62,887 of JAZHYW010061158.1, forward strand.
GCATTATTGGAAGTAAACAAATTTCATTATTCTGGAGTACAAGTCAAAGTTCATGAAGGGCAGGAGTTCTCATGGTTTACAATCATAATTTATCTATTAACAGTTGGTTTTAATGGAGACTGCCTGTCTACAAAAAACCAAATAAAAAAAAAGAAGACAGTGATATTGAGCTTTTGTTGAAGCAAAAAGCCGATGGCGCAAGTCAAGCGTAAAAATTGCACCGTCATCTTCCCAAACGGCCGCCCCTGCGAGCCAGAAACATAAAATGCGACGAAAGCACAGTCCGACAAACACTGCCGACAATGCCTCTCAGATTTAAAAATAAACGGTGGTAAAGATCACCGTAATCTATATGTAATACAAAAAAACAAAACAAACAAATCTCTGAGCAAAAGTTTGCCTTTATCCTTCCTGTCGATTTCCTTTTCGTCCAAACAAAAAACAAACGAAAAATCTAAAAACACAAACTCTAATAGAAATTAAAAAAAATAAAAACAGAGGCAGGCAAGACTAGCTCACGTGGGAATGTCCGCTGAAGTACACGAGGTGGCAACGAGACACACAGGGTGTTCTTGCACGCCATTTGGGCAAGAAAGTTTTTTTTTTTATAAATACATTGATGAACGGAGTGCATTTATACTTTTTACAAAGGTGTCTTCAGGTGGTGCATTTCTTGTACTAAAATTTTATGAGTCTAGGTTTAAAAGAAAAAAAAATAGGCTCCAAAAAATTATTTTTTCCTATGCACGGGGAAAAAACGGCTCAAACGGTCCAGTTGATGCTGCTACTCAGAGATGGCACCACCCATGCTCGGATCTGCTTTGGGGTTTTCATCTCAAAGAAGACAGCTTTGTGAAACGCCTCGTGCACCCAGTTCATTGATTTCATGCAAATTTCTTTTACGCCCAAATGGCACTCGAAACGCCTTGTAAAAAAAATAATGGTCGTCGACGTGGAAAAATGGGCAACAAAACGGACACCAAAATAAAGGGAATCAACATTTTTTCTTCGTCTTGTTTTGGAATGCATGTAGCCACCTGAACAAAAACCCAAGAGACAAGCAAATATAACTTCGTTATGGCAGCTCGCAAAAGGAATGCACAAAATGCACGCTCCAAAATAAACTGACGTCGTTAGTATCACTCTTGTCGTCCATTCAGCGATGATCGGTCGTTTGTTTCCGCCGGTTTCTAGTCACGTACTCGTGGCATTCCGCAGACAACCCGACAATGCAAACACGGATGCAACATAAAAAAGCGTTGCTCCCAAAAAATTAAAAAAAAAAAAAATTCAATCACATAATTACACGTTTGCCGACGGCCCACTTAGAGTCGTTCCTCGTGCCGTGACGACACGACCCAAGACTCTCTTTTTATTTTTTTAAAGTTATATATAAAAGCTTTGTGAAAGACAGTTTCATGTAATAAGAAGTAAGATGGCCACATTTACAATACACCAACAATGAAAAAGGAAAACGATCCCAAAAGAAGATCAGACCCTCCCAGTGGGGGAGTATATCCTGTAAAGGCGCAAAACCTAAAATCCTAAGTTGCATTTTTTTTTGTCTTTTTCCACAATGCATATGGCACCATTCATTATAGAACACGTCCTAGAATACGTCGAACTCGGTGCAACTAGTTTATAGTTCGGATCCTGGTTTCGCTTTCGATTGTTGGATGCTGGGATTTCGGGATTACGTCGCAGACTATATTTGGGCCGTGTTCCGAAATTTACACAATCTTATCCCAAGATAAGGGTTTTGTACCTTTGTGTTCGAAAGCCTACCCACACCCAGCGTTGCTCTATCTGCGCGTCACGTGACACGACCCGCCAGATTAGCTCGGATCCATTTGGGTAAGATTTGGAACACAGCCTTGGTAACAGGTTAAGAGTGAAGTGGAAGCTCTTCCCACCTTTTTCCACTTCAGGAGGGCGAACGTTGGAGAGGGTGACTTCCTTTCCCACGTTCGCTCCGCTGAAGTGGAAAAGATGGGCGAAGCTTCCACTTCACTTTTAACCCATCACCGACCATATGGCAACAATGGTGGGGGTCACGCGAGCTCGAAAATTGCGACACATGTGCGCTCTGCGTGTTAGAAAGAGAGCAGACCATGGAGCCTCCAACGCGCCCGTTTTCGTACCCCGGTGGAAGCCGCCACATTGGAATTCCTGGTCTGCGCCGTCGTTCAGATATTCCGGCTCTCGTCATCAAAACCGAAACGCAGAAAGGACACGATACTATATGTGCAGCGACTTTACATCGCACACAATAATTTGCTATGCCATATGCACCATTCGGGGAAAAAAACAAAAAAAAACGCAATTCACAAATTGGATGTTTTTGCTCCTTAAAACAAAAAAAAATACCGACACTAAGGAATGATGCGGCCTTCCCCGAGATGGAACAAGAACCGACGCCACCGTTTGTCGTCGATCGCTCCAACCTACCCCATCTCCAAACATGCGCAGTCACACACAACCACACACACACACACTGAGAATGTTCCAGTCAGTTATTTACATTATTACCTAAGGTCTCCCTAAGAACGACTCGTTGCGTGTAACTATACAAATGTTTCGTACACTTCTTTTTTCTTTTTCCTTCTCCAGCGAGGGGGAGCGACTTCACTTGCATAATATTACTCGAAACACTTTGTTTCACCAAACAAACAAATACAGATCACGACCAGAGGGTAGGGGCTATCACGTAACGTTCGAAAAGTCCACCCTACACGCACGCCTTTTTGTCGACGACGCTCGCGATTTTAACAGTATGCAAGCACTGGAGATCAGACTGCACAACGCAAAAATCGACAACAAACCCGCAGGGATGTGCTTCGAGCCAAAAACCGAACAAAGAAAGACCATGCTGTTCTCGGAGCTCGGCCAACAATCGCAAGACAACACAAACATGACTTGGCAAAAAGGGGAGAAAAGGGAAATTAAGGCTTTCAGAAAGCAGACGAGTGTATCATTAGCACAAGAAACACGGGAAATGACTTAGTGGCGAAGCTGGTGTAAAGATTCGCACAATCGAAACAAGCAAAAATCGTGGGATCTCTCTTTTTATCCCTCATGATGACTCACGAGTGTAAAATTGTTCGATCGAAACCAGTTTCACGTCTCATCGAAACCAGTTTCGCATCTGCAGTGTGGCAAAAAAGAAAAAAAGATATTTCGAGATAAAATGCCAACGAAAAGTTGGACAATCTTGACAGTGTGCAAAACACACAAATACATTAAAACAAAACCAAAAATATTTTGAACAGAAGGACATTTTTGTTTCTGGTGGTTCGTGGGAACCAAGCTTCAAATTGCCAACACCATCTCCGGTACTCCGCTAAGCGTACTGACAGGAATGGCACTAACTTATTTTTAAAAGAAACAACTTCTCTTTTGTCTTTGTAATTCAAAGAACCAAAACCGGGCATGCCAAGAGAAGTAAGCATCAGAAAACAAAAGTAAAGGGTAAGCGACAAGCAGGGCTGCCACAGACTCTCAGACGGACAAAGCATATGACCACAAGAATGCTGAAAGGAGGGCTATGTGAAGCGTGGAGACACATAAAATTTGGCAGAAGAGAAAAAGCTCGAGACCAGCACAGCATAAGCACGGCTTCCAAAGTGCCTGGGCGATTCCATTTCCACCCCAACATGTGTGGCCCTCCCCCGAACTAGCAGACGACAGTTGCAGCGCTTCACGGCGTTCAATCTTAGAGGCCATTTTCGTGAAAGACCAAGACAGAATGTAATCCATCAACCTTTCTGGAATGTAGGAAAGTGCCCTGCACATTCTAGGCATGTCAAAGCCTGGACCACGACTGAAACCTGGAAGCGTATCTGAAAGCTCAGGTGCAAAACCGAAGTCACCGAAAACACAATTTGGTCTCGTCTGCTCAGGTCAAGCAACAGACGACATCCACATGACTAGCAGATGGCACCTTTGTTACTTCATCTGTTACATCTGTTATTTTACATCACTACTAGAAAGACAGTAACAGACGCCATGACACGTCGTCTGCCACTTTGTGCATGTCTGCAGCAAAGCCTGCTTTGACGTGTGCTGTACATAGAACACAAGGTCTATGCACAGTTGTGAACAAAAGAAGCTAGAACAGATAAAAGCTCTTCGTCGCTCATAGACATACAACTAGGCGGCAGTACGTTGAATATGTGTGTGCGAGCAGGAAACGTACACATCTCCCAGACAAACAAAGTTCCTCCTAGTGCCAGCAGGCGGTACAAACGGGTGAGGTAAACACGACACATTCCAGCTTCTTCTGTCCACAACCGCACGTCCAGCCATGGCCGGGCTAGACAGCAGCATTCTTTACACGGCCTTTGCTCTCGCTTAAAAGCAATGGGATTTTTTCTACCGCATGGGAGTGCGACCACACCACCCCTTCGAGTGCTGCCCGAAACACCATGAACTGTTCAAACTACAGTGAATGAAACTGTGTGCCTATGTATTTGTATGAAATAACTGTAGTGCATCGATTAAAATACTTTTGGCTTACGATAAATGAACGCTGTTTATGGAAATATGTTTTTTGAGAAGACGAAGAAGAAGAGGTGTTCTACGTAAGTCCCTGCAGGCAGGCAACCTCAAGGCCCGTAGACCTAACTAGTCTGGAAACTCATCCGGTTCGAACCACGGATCGAAGAGGCCAACACGGAGGGATTGGGGTGCCTTTTTGAACGAGTTAAAGCACTGTAGGAGGGGCGAGATCGCAGCAACCCCACAGAGCAGCGGTAGGAGGGAGAAACTGCCCATGGCTGCAAGAAAGTGTGCCTCTTCATTCTAGCCCCTACGTGGTCCAGCTCGCAACGAATCGACCTACAGCACGCAGATGCAATGGCACATTGAAACAAATTGCCCCACGCTCCCAAGTTTCAGCCTCGCAGATGCTAGCTGCCACTCCCATCGTTGGAGGCTGCCAAATGGTACCACCGAGACACAACCCCAGGTCGAACCTAAACGGCGCCGTCGTGCATTGGCACCCTTTGTCAATCTCTGCCACACATGTTTGGACACCTCGTAGCCCCGGAGACTCGGTCGAGATGGTTCGACCCGTCGTGCAGTTGTCACAAAACCGTCCTCGGCAAACGTTCTTCTTCATCCGGTCTTGCGTACGTCGACAAAGAAGCTCACATTTTACGCTATCTATACATCACCAGAAATACCGTGCACGCACGATATGCACGCCCACAACGCACGAGTTAATGCCGCCGCCTTTGATCGGACGACGAAGCCTCGGTCAATCGACTCCAGAGTGGGTGCAGGAACGCAATCTCGTGGTGGCTATTTTGCAAATGCAATTCAACGACGCGGTTCTGTCGAAGAAAGTTTAAAACGGGCAAAAAGGATGGCACACTAGGGCATTTCTTGCCAGAGAAACCCAAATAAGGCGCCCACGACAATGCGATTTCGAAAGAGTTCAACTTAAACACTTCCTGCACCAAGGGGATGTTTTCGATTCGTAAATAAAACTCTGGCATCATTTTTTTTTTTTTTTTCACGCTATATTTGGTAACAGAATTGGTGCATTGAAGTTACTTCTGGTACCCATCCTGTTTTACCGTAGGTGCGAGCAAAGGAAAGGCTACAAGAGCGAACAGAACGCTTTCTGCAAGCCTGCTATGCATAAGTACTCGTAAAGAGAAAGCGTCATTCAAGACAACATACTCGCTCTCTTAGCATTGTCTTCACTCGCACTAAAGGGTGGTTCAGACAATTGCGACTGCGTAAAACTGCTTAGACCGCTGCACAGATGGTCCTAAGCAGTCTCAAGAGGCTTAAGATTCGGTTTTTGCCCCTCAAATTGTAAGCAGCTGCAAGTGTGAACCAGCCTTTACAGTGTATGCAGAGAGCATGCCGTCTGCTTTTTGCGCAGCAGTTGCGGTGACGTCACAACGATGCCGAGCTCCAACTGGCTTTGATTGAAAGGATAGTGGGTAGACCTCAACGCTACATGCCTTGAGGCCTACCCACTAATTTTTTCAATTAGCCAATAAGAGTTTGTCATTCTGACATCATCGCAACCCTTGTGCAAGAAGCAGACAAACTTGCACTCCGTATTAAAAAAAAAGAAAAAAAGAAACCCGTTGAATTGCAGTTTTAACATGGCCCCCACGAAGTCGAGACCTCACTCTGGACACTCCTTCGAGTGGCCACTGCTTCGAGATGCGAGCGGCGGCGGCAACAAGACAAAAACGCCCGTAAACAGACCAGTGGCGGCAACCCCTACAACGAGAGGAACTCCTCCTCAAGCTCCCGAATAGACGGCCTACGCCTCGCGGCGGCAGCAGCGGCCGCAGCCGCCGCAGCACGCGCCGCCAGCGGCACGGTTTCGTCCCGACTCTGCCCTTCTGCCGGGAGGTCTAGGAGCGTGTGTCCTCCTCGTCGCTCGTGCCCGCCGCCTTGTTGGCCACCCTGGGCTGCTGCTGCAGTTCCGACGCCGTTGAACCCACCCCAACGGTAAACCTCACCCGCCCGCTCGAGGACACGAAGCACGCATCCCCGCTCGCGCCGCTGCTTGGCGGCGTCGCGTTGGTCGGCGTGCTGCCCGCGCTACTCGACGTCGATCTCCGCCGCCCGCCGTGCTGCTGTTGCCGCGGCGACGGCGCTGCCGGCGGTGGCGCGACGCCGAACCTCGCTTTCGGGGTTGGGCGCGGCGACCACCTTGCTGGCGAAACTTCCAGCGTCGCCGGCCTCTTCTCGTAGTCCCGGCGGGACCGCCGCGGTGAGGGTGCCACGGGCGCCGTCCCCACGTACGCCCGGTCGTCGTCCTGAAACGACGGGTTGACGCTCGCGGGAGGCGGAACCTCGGGTGCAACGGTCAGCGGCACCCTCCGCTGCGGAGAGTAGTACCCCGCCGATGGGTTGTCGTAGGCGTAGGCGCCCGTCGCGCCCGTGGCGCGCGAGTAGCCAGGGTAGGCGGGGGGTCCCGGTAGACGTGGGAGGGGGAGGAGTGGTACACGGTCTCCCCGCCCGTCGTGCTAGTGGCCACCCCTGATGACGGCGAGAGGTAGTCTGGAGGGGAGAGCGGCCCTGCACCCAGCGGAGAGGGCCCGATGCCCGAGCTGGCTGAACTCGCGTACGCCTGGTCGCTCGAAGAGTCGTTGGAGGTGGTGGAGGCCTTGCGGGGCCGGGGCGAAAAGGCTGGTGCTGGGGGTCAGAGGGCAGCGGCTGGGGCTGGACTCGAGGGGCAGGCAGGGGCGGCCGTGCGGGCGGCTCGGCCCGTGGTAGGTGTGGTGGGAGTAGCCGCCCGACGAGCCGACGGGGAAGTCGTAGTCGGCGCAGATTGGGTACGGCGGGAAACCTGCGGGGAGAACGTCCCGGCGTTGAGAGGCGAGGTAGAAAGGGAGGTGTGACAAAGTCGTGCAAACCGTCCACGTATGCGCCGTCAAAATGCGCTTCTTTTCGTCTTCTCGCTAACAAGCTTAGCAAATAGAAGGTAGCCTGCCAGCTATAGCCTAAGTTAGCCCGTGTGTCAATGGGAAGCTTACCAGCGCTGTAGCCGTTTCCTCTATCCTATCGTGCAACTTCGTCGTTATCGGTTACGAACACATTGAAGGCACAGTAGATCGCAATGGGAGCTTCTGTAAGGAGGCTACACCACCGGCCTAAAGGAATTTTAGCTTCGATGGCATAATCGCGAGCCTTTTGCATGCTCCCAAAGTTGCTGGACTTCACAAGCACATAAAAATTCTTGGAATTAACCAGTCCCGAAGGTTAAAGCGTTTCAGAATCACCGAGAGTCCATTATTATATATCGGGCCACGACGTACGCACACAAAACACAGATGGAATCTTCTGCAAAACCTCACCATTAATGGCTATCGCCGTGAAAGTCACAATTGAATACGCCGTACGCTACAAAAAACGCAGCATGAATGCACATGCCAGGCACACACGTCGGGTTGTAGTGTGTCACACGGTCAAGGCCCCTGCCACCCCTCACCGGAATCCCGGGCCCAGGCACTGCCGATTGGTCCAAGGGGGCCCTGGGACTCCTCCCCCGTCGTGCCCTCCTGCAGCCGTGGATGGGCCCTGGTCTGGGCCAGCCGCACGTCGAAGCCCGCCCCGACCCCGGCCAGCAGCGCACTGGCGTTGAACAGCAGCAGCTCCGTGATCCGGCGCACAGAGGGGCTCGACGATTTGCGGCCCCCGACGCCTGCTCCGAGCCGCCGTACCCTGCCGAGCACACCGGCACCGAAATGAGGAAGCGACCCTTCCTTTGAAATGGAGTCCACCGTCTCTTTTAAAGCTTGTTTGCACATACACCACAGCACTATAAAGGCCTGTTCACATATATACCACAGTACTACCTCAGGAGTGTAAAGGCCTGTTCACACCTCCATCAAAGCACTACCTCAGCACTATGAAGGCCTGTTCACACCTACGCTACAGCCTCAACACTATAAAGCACTGTTCAGAGCTACACCACAGCACTAACTCAGTGCTATAAAAGCCTGTTCACAGATATGCCACAGTGCTACCTCAGCAATAGAATGGCATATATCACAGTGTATAAAGGCCCGTTCATGCCTACACTACAGCACTGCCTCAGCACTATAAAAGCCAGTTCACACCTATACCAGAGCACTACCTCAGGACTAAAAAGGCCTGTTAATGCCTAAAACGCTACACTAACTCTGTGCTGTAAAGGCCTATTCACACCTGACTCACAGCACTACCTCAGCACTATGAAGGTCTGCATGCTCTTACATTACAGCACTAACTCAGTGCTATAAAGGTCCGTTCACACATTTGCCAGTGCCACCTCAGTGCAAGAAAGGCCTGTTCACACCTACATTACAGCACTATAAGGGCCTGCTCATGCCTACACTACAGCACTACCTCAGCACACTAAAGGCCTGTTCACACCTACACCAGAGCACTACCTCAGTGCAATAAAGGCATGTTCACACATTTGTCGCAGTGCTATCTCAGCACTATAAAGGCCTGTTCACACCTACACCACAGCACCATAAAGGCCTGTTCATGCCTACACTGCAGTGCTACCTCAGCACTGTAAAGGCCTGTTCACATATATACCACAGTACTACCTCAGCAATGTAAAGGCCTGTTCACACCTACATCACAGCACTACCTCAGCCCTATAAAGGCTTGTTCACACCTACACTACAGCCTCAGAACTGTAAAGGACTGTTCACACCTACACCAGAGAACTAACTCAGTGCTACCTCAGCAATAGAATGGCCTATATCACAGTATAAAGGCCTGCTCATGCCTACAGTACAGCACTGCCTCAGCACTATAAAAGCTTGTTCCCACCTACACCACAGCACTACCCCAGCCCTATAAAGGCCTGTTCACACCTAAAATGCTGCAATAACTCAGTGCTGCAAAGGCCTGTTCACACCTGATTCACAGCACAACTCAGCACTATGAAGGCCTGCTCACATTTATATTTCAGCACTCAGTGCTATAAAGGCCTGTTCACATGTTTGCCAGTGCTACCTCAGCACGAGAAAGGCCTGTTCATACCTACATCACAGAACTATAAAGGTATGCTCATACCTACACTACAGAACAACTTCAGCACTACAAAGGTCTGTTCACACCTACACCCGCAAGCACTTCTTCAGCACTATAAAGGTCCTGTTCACACTTACAACACAGCACTAACTCAGTGCTATAAAGGCCTGTTCACACATTTGCCACGTGCTACCTCAGCACTATAAAGGCCTGTTCACACCTACACTACAGCACTACCTCAGCACTATAAAGGCCTGTTCACGCCTACCACAGCACTCAGTGCTTTAAAGACCTGTTCACACATCTGCCACAGTGCTATCTTGCACTAGAGAGGCCTGTTCATACATATATTATGGCACTACCCAAGCACTATTAACCGGCACTAGCAATTGTGCTGACCCTGCTGATGCAATGTTAACTTCTTGCTCTCCCGGTGATACGCCGCCAATAGAGCACCGCTAAGTTACGTTCAAGTCGGCGCTGCATCAGTGTTCTTCCCACAATCACCGACAAGTTGAGAATGGCAAGGACGAGCTTCAGTCGTCCAGCCTCTGGCGCAAGCTACCTACCTTCGACAATGCTTCAATGTCTCGTACCCCAAGCGCAGCCAAATTACAGTGGAAGGCGTGGAGCATGAGCTGGAGGCTGTGCGTTCGAAAGACACACCTTGCCATTCTCACTCTGCCAACGACTATAGAGGCAAAGGTTTCGTGTACTTCGGCCAATTCGCAACGTTGGGGGATAGACTTGGTCCTTGGTGGTGCCAATGGGACACTATTGCCGGCGACACTTTGACATATGCAAAGAAGCAGGAAAATGTCACTTTCAGGGTCTGTATTTAGTTTCTTCCATCTCTAATTTGCACAAAAGCACCGGCGTCGCGCATTGTACAAAATGAAATAAAGGCAACAAGCACTCAAGAGACTTCGACTTGTCGCGGCAAAACGAACACGCCCAATCTACGTCTGCTTTCTTTTTCCGCTTTTCAGTCGTGGCAAATGAACACGCCTCAATCTATCGTCTGCTTTCTTTTTTCAGCTTTTCAGTCGCGGCAAAGCGAACACGCCCAATCTATCGTCTGCTTCCGTTTTCCGCTTTTCAGTCGCTGCAAAACGACGCCCAATCTATCGTCTGCTTTCTTTTCGCTCAGTCGCGCAAAACGAACACGCCAATCTATCGTCGCTTTTTCCGCTTTTCAGTCGCGGCAAAATGAACACGCCTAATTTATCGTCTGCTTTCTTTTCCGCTTTCAGTCGCGGCAAAACGAACACGCCCAATATATCGTCTGCTTTATTTTCCGCTTTTCAGCCGCTTTCTTTCTCTGGGGACCACCGATGTTAGCGCCTACGATGTGATGCTTTCTGCTCCAGTCTTTAAACCCCTGTTCAAAATGGAGTCGGCCATATTTCTTTAACGCCTGTTCACACATACACCACGGTGCTACCTCGGCACTATAAAAACCCGTTTACAAGTACACCCCAGCGGTAACTCAGTGCTATAGAGAATGCACTGCCTTGTGCTATATCAGTGATGTATCGGCAATTTACTGCATGTTACACCCTCCCAGGGGCTCCGGAACTGGGGGGGGAGAGTGGGGCAATGGCCCCCACAGGTTCCAAACTAGTGGGGGCATGCCCTCACTCTCAAAGCTGTTCCGACTGCCCCCCCCCCTTCATATGTGGTGTATATTGTATGTCAGTCTGTATGCATGTACAGTTGAACCTCTTTATAACGAACACTGATATAGCGAATTATCGGATATAGCGAATTAATCACAAAGTTTGGTTGGTCATGCTTTATTTCAATGGAAGCTCTACCTTTAAAACGAAACCGAAACCGCGAGATCCGACGCGGTATCGGTTATAGCGAAATTATTTTCGGCCGCGTACGGCTCGAAATATGTGCAATACACACAAAAAAAACTAGAAAATCTATAAACTACTGTATAAAAAGGCAGTGTTCCTAAATTCCGAGCTGATCTCCAAGATTCCGAACGCCGACACTCAAACGAGCACTTTGGGAGGTGACTGGCGCCATCTAGGAACTGGGTGCATAAACTCTGAAAGATGGCGCGCCAGCGGCGCCACCTGTAAGCGGCATCAAACACTAGAGTGCCAAGGCGAGGCGGTCAATCGGGGATGTGCAAATGGCGACGGTGAAGCGCAAAGCTCTCTCTCGAGACGAAAGTTAAAATTTTACGAGCGGTAGACAGCGGCCGCAAGAAGAAAGATGTTGCTCAGGACTTTAAGATTCCACCCAGCACGTTGTCTACAATTTTAACTTCGAGAAAGAAGATTGAGGAGACCCACGCCAACAGCACTCTGAAAGGTGACAGAAAGCGTGACAGGCCTTCTCATTACCCCGACGTGGAAGAGGCTTTGTTTTCCTGGTTCAAGGACGTGAGAGCACGAAACTTGCCGGTGTCTGGTGCCCTTCTGCAAACCAAGGCCCACCAGTCGCAGATAACGTCTTTCTTCAAATAAATTGAATTGCGGACTCTGGCAACATGGTTCCTCGGTTGTAAATTCACTTAATAATGTGCCGGTTCAATTTTTTTAAATGCAACCCGAGGTTACAGGTAAGGATTTGCACGTTCATTATGGGGCTCAAATTCCGCAACATCGCGTTTTTATATCTTGGCGTTATGGGCGTTCACCGCACTTTTTGCATAGGCCCGATTGCCAGAATGTTTGCGCAAATTTTTGTGTGTACTTTTATAACGAATATTGGATATAACGAACAAATTTGCGCGCACTATGCTACTTCGTTATAACGAGGTTCGACTGTATATATCAGTAGTTGGTGACATGTATTCTTTCCTTGGAAGCCTTGTTTACCCATTCCTTCGAAGATGTCATTCATTGTTTGCAGTGTTGGGAAGTACTTTAAGTACATTGTACTTAAAGTACTACTTCAGGTAGGTTTATGATTTACCAGCATCTACGAAGTAATCCCTAGTATCTGATCAGTCACTGTACTTTAATTTAAAGTATTTTAAAGCGAATAGTATTCTTTGGATATTTCTACGTACTTTTTCAAGCTCTATAAGTAACCTATCTGTCTATCTGGCAATCGTAACCTCTTCCACCGTGGCTGACTAAATAATAATAAGGACCGCGCCACGCACAGATTTGTCTGTTCACACTTTATGAGTCCTTGACACAAAACCTTTGGAATGGTGTCGCAGACACAGAAGGCAGTCGACTTCCCGATTTCTGCAAACAGGACTTGCTATAATATCACTGACTTTACCACACTCTCCAGCGCACTTAGCCGCTACATAGCAGCTACACGGTCTTGACTATGCCGTTCCACGACAGATTGACTCATGTAGGCTTACTGATGAGCAAGCCGCCTAGCTCTCCATCTCCCGCGCCGGGAGATGGTGATATGCAGCCTCTAGCATGAACACGCGCGTACCCGTGTAGCCTGCCTGACTGCGCTGACAGCAAGCCGACGATCCTATGGTGGAGATATAAACAACCGTTCAGAGTACCGTTGGTTGAGACTAGCTGAGACGCCATGAGAAGTCTGGTTGGTACCATTTTGAGTCGTCTTGTGCGTATGAGCGCGTGCTTTGCTCGCCTTCCTAAAGTGACACAAACGCACGTGCTGGGCTGCGGAGACTCGTGGCGCAGGGCTGTGAAAGTGTCAACAAATTTAGAATCACCTCAAGAGTGGGCTGGCTACGTATCTAGAGTGTGGCCGGCCACCTGGACAAACGCGCATAACTCCGCGCACCGCTCGATGCTATTCGCATTAACGTGGAGTCATCATTCCCCAAGGGATGGGTTCTGCTGATTTTTTTCTGGTACTTTCCGAGGAAAGTACAATTTCCGACTTCAAAGTACATTCCCCAAATTTGGTTTGATTAAATTTGTATCACAAAATGATGCTTTGTCAATTCTGAACAAATACTGGGAGGGATATTCTACTCTCACCAGAAACGTGAGCAGACGACGCGTCGCGCCGTTTGTTCTGGGGGCGGTTTTCCCGTAGCTTTCTGAACACTCGCTAATTCTCGGTCGGTCAGCGCAAGCGAGGAGGTTTAAAATGTTAGGAGAGCAAAATTAATCATAATGAAGCACATGTGACTGTGGTTAAGAAAAACTAAATTTTCAAGTCGAAGTAAAAGACAACAGAGGAGAACGTCACAATGTTTTGAGACATTCTCTTCGGTTTTTTCCTTCTATTTGAAAGTTCCTTAATTTTTTCACACCCCAATCTAAGGTGTCACATTACGATTAATTAATTATCACCAGCTCGCTGCACACTCACTGTTTTTTGTTTTTTTTTTCATTAAAAAGGGGACACTTTTTTATGAGAGGTTTGCTTGCGGAAGCTACGAGGCTGACGTCATGCTCTCTCCTAGTACATTTAACTCCCTTGGGTGCAACAATCCAGTGCAAGGGGCGCTATATTCAAAAGAGGGACTTCTGAATTTTGCTCCATTCCTGAAAATAACTACTGTGTTGCCACTTGACTTTATCAAATATTCGCCCCTGTTTTTGAAAATAGGCCAAGCACTCCTGATTACCCCTGGGCAATGCATACCAGATAAAAAGGGAATGAAAGGGCATCATGAAGGATTCTGTTAATACTTGTACTTTACTTTGAAAGTACATTGTATCTATAGTACTTTACTTTGAAAGTACATTGTATCTATAGTACTTCACTTCAAGTACGTTGCACCCAGAGTACTTACTACTTTACTTAAAGTACATCACGTCTCATTTACTTTGTACTTTACTTGAAGTACCTTTTAGATGTACTTTACCCAACACTAATTGTTTGTCCAATATGTGCGTTCTCACTAATAAATCTCCAAAGATTCTATCAGACTGCAGCCTTCATTTCTCTGCACTGCGCTTCGTCAGTGGTCGTTGATATTAGATATATATATGAAGAGAGAGAGGGGTGAACTACATGACACGACATGGGCCCCCAGACGTCGCCCCCACACATTAGATATACTTCCGGAGCCCCTGCACCCTCCCTTTAGTAGCTTACACACGAAATGCAGCACTAACTCAGTGCCAAAGCAGCACTGACGGTAGCATTGATGCAGCATTTACTTTCTGTCACCTCGGCGATGCACTGCAGTGTGAACCGTCGGCACTAGAAATTGTGTTGACACAAATTCAGCGCAATCACCAAGCTGAATTTGCACTACCTTGGTGATACAGTGCCATAAGAGTAAACTTTTCCTAGCGTTAATTTAGCACCACAACGTACGTGTGAACCGGCCTTAAAGATCCCCAGCAGATCGAAGTCAACTTCGATCTGCTGGGGATCTTTAAGAGAAACATAAGCCTAAGTTTAAAAATTTTTTGAAAAAATTCATTTTTCACTTTTGAGGTCTCCCTTGGTCGTTCGCTAGGGGTGTGCGAAATGCCCTCCGTCGCTTCGGCACGTGCCCAAAACCCCCAAAATCGAAATTTGAACCTTAAAGCGGCGCCTCACCGTAGCCGTTGGTGCTCGCCAGGCCGGCGTCGAGGAGTTGCCTGCGTCCCCGTCCGGGGGAACATGGCAGCCAGGTTGCGGGGCAGGTTGGGGGCCGACCGGGACCATCGCTTGTTGGCGTCCACGAGCAGGTGTTTGCGGGCACGGGGGCTCTGGCGCTCTCGCTGATGCACTGAGCTCGGACCCCAGGTCTTCCCCTTCGCCCCGTCCGCCGGCACTGCACGCAGGCACAAACGTCAGCCACAGACGTCTGCGTCTCGAAACTAAAGTGCTAGAGCCATCGGTCAAAGACTTTAAAGGGGCGCCGACGGGGCATTTATGCTCGCCGAGGTTTTTATTTGTACGTGACACACGAGAGCCCAACTACCGGGAACACAATTTGCGGATTGAAATTCGTTTTCTTTTTGCCCGAAAACCGCCGATCGAGAACTGGCCGGTATGAGTCGCGCTCACTCTCTTCTCCGTGGTCATGCGCCGGTCTCCATGGTTTAGACGCACGCATCAAATATAATCAAAGTTGTGGGTCATCAAAAATGCACACTGAATATTCAAAAAAAAAAAAAAAATGATACCAGTTCTTTGTGGCTTCTTCCTCCCCAGTTCAGTTTAGGTTTCGAGCAGTTGCGTTTCTTTACTTCATTAAAAGTATATGTGACACTTTAGCAAACTATTGATTGGGTAGCCTTCGGACACCGTAACAAATCTCCTGGCAAAATCATTTTTAAACAATTTGTTTGAGGGGGAAGGGGGTCAGTGTCCCTTTAAAGGAGTCACTGGATAAATGAAAATGTACACACCGCAAGTCTAGAAGTTAAATGCAATGAATGATGAGCTGGAAGTGCACACATGCCCACGCACGTGCCTCTGCATCTCAAAACTAACGCTCTAAAGTCATCCCTTAGGAATGTTGGAGGGATGCTGACATAAAGACGGAAATGCAGACTGCAGTGTAGTACTGGCTTTGTTCGATTTCCATGCACCTCGTGCACTAGTTTCACCGAGTATTCACCATCGTGTTCGACATACAAGTGCAGCCTATCTTAAAATACATAGTGGAAGTACACTGCTCTACACTCGTCTGCACTGTGCTACGCTTCTCTGCACCGGTGAAAGCTGGTGCAAACACTGGCACTGTTAGCACAAACATGTTTTTCATTCCAAGTGCCCTGCTCTTACAGGTGCACCAAAAGCAACTGTTAAAAGACGGGATATGTCTTGAGACGTTCGAGACGTAGCTTTAAACTTACGAGTAAGTAAAGCGGCTGGACTCAACAAAATTCCGGTTAAATTATTTAAAAAAATATTATAGCATTCACCTCTTCATCTTTTCAAGCATCTGCTAGAAACAACATATCCAGACGAACTTAAGACATCTAAGTGGCGCCAATCTTCAGGAATGGGGACTCCACTGCACCGTCTAGTTATAGACCAATATCGTTTTTAAAGGGCAACTTCGCTCAATTCCGAAGATTTCGGGATAATGAGTGATTTCGAATTCAAAAAGCCCTAGTAAAAGACACTACGTCCTTTGCTTCGCGAAAAATGGGATATATATATTTAAATCTAATTTTAAACACGAGCGGAAATCGAAACCGGAACTTTGGCTCCGTCCGGACATTGGCCTCGGGCCGCCAAGTACATGGCCATCACGTGGTACGAGATGTCACGTGATCCCCAGCCCAACGACCGGCGGCGGGATCGGGGTGGGGCGTGTGGCAGGCGCGAGTGTGGCGTCCGCACTAAGTGACTTTTGTCTGCACGGCACTCTGCGCCACGTTTTGGTGTCTACGGCATTTGACGACGTCTGCACAACCGCGGCATAAGTCTGCGCACGTGGTGTCCGTAGTGTGGACTAAACTCCGGAGACAATAATCACAAATGGGGAGACGACGACGGTGGTTGTGACGCGGAAGACGGCGGTAACGGCGGGACCACGGTGGGCGGCCGGTTTCCTCCCAAGCGCGCTGCGCAGGCGCGTTACGCCAATCACGTGGACACCGGTGAGCGCCAGAGGCAACGTTGCTGACGTCATGCGCTACGCTCGCCCGGAGAAGTAAAAACAAGCAAAAGGGGGACATGATAATGACGTTTAGCTCAATGTTGGCTCCGCCCTATGCCGTAGCCTTGACTGCGCTGTTGGTTGCGCCTGAATTCGCCCGCTCGAGTCAGCCGATTTCAGCAACTTGGTGAGTTGCAAAGTTTGCCGGGCCGTTCAAGAAACATTTAGACCGAACTACGTCGTAATATTTGACGTGTGGTCTTCCTAGGCGATACTGAAGAGGACTGCATTGTTTTTTCAAAAACCAAAAATGAAGCGGAGTTGCCC